>NIPQ01110815.1:0-15102 GCA_002806875.1 Lepidotrigona ventralis hoosana | reverse complement strand
AAAGAACGAGGTGGAGATGGTGTACGTCGTTCGTAGGTTCGAAGGGAAACACATGCCGAGGATCCAAAAAGAGAGGCAGGCGACGCGACGCCTCGGATCGATGCGCGTCGGAGTGCGCGCTCAACCCCAGACCAACATAGACGCGGATTTACGAGGTTGAAGCGAATGGAAAAAAGAAGACGAGAAGAAAAGGGAACAGTCGTGTCTCCTGACCTTATCGTGTAAGCTCTGCCATGCACGAGTACTGAATCCGAACGAAACGCGAGATTACAAATCAGTTTATCATTGCCAGCTCCCTGAATCCACGTATTGTGAATAATATATATAAAGAATGTGATGCATTCTGTGAGTAAAAGATCGGAATTGAATATCTATTAAAATATGGCATTAGGTGAATAATGCTTGCGGCATGTAACTTAATAATCTATAATTGAGCATCAGAGATGAATATTGAACATTAATATAACATGACTGAAGTATGAAAAAAGACATGAAAAGAAATTACAAAATTTTCATTTCTTAAAATAACAGGTTACTATACGAGCGAGTATAAATTATTTACAAAAGTTTAGATCCACTTTTATGCCGAACCCTCAGGAACATTGTTTCTCCTTCTCGAGTCACACGTCGTTCCTTCCCAGAATTCCTAGTTGGAACGCACGTTGAATTAAAATCGCAAATTGATCTGGTCCTTAACCCAGCCGGTGATCTCTTGGCCGGTGGAATTTTCTTGGCACCGGCCGCGCGACAGGGGTAGAAAGTTTCGCCTCGCGTTTTACTTAGAATTCCGGCGCATTTTAATATTTTAACCGTGTATCTGCACCGTGTACCGCATTAATACGAGCGAAAAAACAACTCTCAAAAGGGAGGCTGTGCAGTGTTCGTCTTTTGTTTTCAGTCGTGCGAGCATTTTCGATGCAATGGCGCCGAAAAGAAGAGGGCCCCGACCGAGTAATGGGGTGTCGCTGGCAGTCGCGCATTTATAATTTCTGTCCCCCACACTCCCCCTTCCCTCCCCCTCTGTCTCTCTCTCAATCTCTCTTTCTCTCTCTCTCTCTCCTCTTTTCCCACCCCTCACCATCAAGCCGACCACTCTTCATACTTTATTCTTTCTCTCTTGCAGACTGCCAGGTCGAAACAATTGCTTTCCGCCCGACAGAAAGGAACAAAACTGTCTGGGGTGGTGTACAGGCAACCAGGGTGAAAGTTGCAAGATGAGTTACAGCGGCAGCTCAAAGATCCGATGGCATCCGATGCTTTTGTCTAACACGACGACAAAAACGCAGCTTTTTCCTTTTTTCTTCTTTTCTTTTTCTTTTTTCCTTTTTATGAATACCGCGAACACCGTGTCGCGCAAATGAATCGATGCAATTACGTATCGTTTGATTGCAAGCTCAGGTTACACTGAATGTCGCGAATTCTCGCTCTGACGATTGAATGAAATGCATGTTCTTCTATTCTAAGAATTTATACACAGTGACTCATGAGAGTCGTAAAAAGTTTCTATACAAAGCTATTACATATTATTTTCATGAAATTTCCTTTTCCATGACAAAATTGATAATATTTTTAATCATATGTATGAAAGTTTCGCCTCTGTGAAACACATACTTGTACATACTGAATATCTTGTAACTCAATACAATTAAATTTCGTTAAAACGAAAGTTTCAATGCCGAAAGAATTTGATGAAAGATTGAAACTTCGAACGGACAGAGGTAAAATTTTCGTGAAAGATCTTATATTCAAAAGACATCGTCGAATGCCGAAGCTGCAATATCGAAAAGGAAATCGCGTATTAATTCAATAAACTTGATGAGGAACGATCGTGCCAATTTACAAGAATTATCGGCAGCGACGGTGTCTCTGTCTCGTTCGCGACAGCCAAAGGGGATGGAAAAATAAGAGCATCGTAATGTCTTCGCATTCTTCAGCATCGGTGGACACGTTTCCCTCCCCTCCCTCTCCACTCTCTCCTTTTTCCTGCCCTCCTTGGGGATTTGTATCTTTATCAATGCTGATCATCGCGTTTAATCCTCGGCCGAAAAATCATTTACAATGTCGACATGACTTTCATCTACCGCGTTCAAGGGCTAGACATCGTTACGGATCCCCGAAGTAATTCAATTATATCGCGATTAATTTTCCAACAGCGCGTTAATTTATATCGATAATAAGTGGTTCCATCGATGCTGAATTACTGACAACAGAATAATTGGAGATTTGATTTAATAATCACAAATCAAGCACAAATTAAGAAAGCAAAAGTGGATCGAATTGCATTTTTTTCGAATGTAAGTTCATAGCACTAATTTACTCCAGCGAGATGTAATAATTCTACAGAAATAGGCAAATTCATTTTTTTCTCTTTTTTTCTTTTCTAATCAAAACCGGGTATATATTGAATATTTTAGGCAGCATATTATTTGATTTGTTTGATAGAATTCGTTTTTAATAATCTAATGTCGTATATAACAGTTCGCTTTTCTGCTCTTCAATGCTTCAAATAATTTAATAAATCAATATCGATAGATACTCTCGTATCGTTCGTGTATTTCGAACTTCCCTTGTCTTTTCCGAACCATTATAAGATAAATATTCATAAAAGCACTCCGTTCAAAGAACTCGTTAATATGTTAATAGCAGGAAACTGCCATCTGAATTGTTGCCGCGGAACATCAATGAAAACAGCAACGTACTATAAGTGTTCCGGGCGAGCAGAAAATGACGGAGGCTTCGACCCTTCCGGATCTGTTGTCTCGCGGAACTCGTTTCGATTTAATTTATGCATCGTGGTCCGCGTTTCCCACCCCGGTCTTAAGGCCCTTTTGTACAGTTATTAATGCCCTGGGCCACTTCATTTTCACCGTATGCACGCACACAGCAACGCGCGAGTTGTGACGGCACCGCTACCTGACGTCCTTCCGGATCCTGCGATTCGTTCCCGTGTATGCAAATTTCGTACGCGAAAGTGCAACGAGGAGAAGGGAGAGGGGTAGAAAGGAAAGAGAGAAAACGAACGACCTTTCAGTATACATCTGCCTGCTCGAACAATCGTCAGAAAAATAATAACTGTTTTTACAGGAGAGAATACATTGCCGTGGCAAAACCGGCTCTCCTGCTCCTCCGNGAGAATACATTGCCGTGGCAAAACCGGCTCTCCTGCTCCTCCGTTTTCTCGGCACGTGATTTCTTCCACGTTCGATTATTTTCGCACGTTTCCTCCGCACACGTCTACGTTCGTTTCTATGTTCGCTTGAGAAGAAACTCCCGCAGAAATTTCCTTTCTCGATCTTCTCGCGCGATATTTGTTGGAAGATTTGTAGATTTGAAGTTTTGTAAGAAAAGAATCTGTACAATGATATATTGTCATCATGTGCTTAATGACGATTGATGAAGATTTTTAGAACAGTATCATTTATTATGTGTTAGAAAGGAATAAAATATTTATTAGGCGTTTCATTTTTGTATTTAGCTTTTCAGAAACTGTTTATTCTATTTCTACTTCTGTTTAATTTCATGCTCAAGTTTAACGTGTTGTTATTTAATATTCCAATATCTTTAAACACATTCCGAACTTCAATAATTGCAATTTTATTTAAGAGAACTAAATTTCATCATTGAAGATATAATATATTGAATATATTGAATACCCTGACAAATGTAATAACTTATTAGAGAGAAGGAAATACACGAATATTTTATTGATGAAAACATATGAAAATTTCATCGATAATTAAATTTATTATTAGTATTTCAATACCTAGCAGCATGCATAATTTTAATGCTAGGTATTTATTCCTGTCGTATTTCTGTTAGGAATAATTACGTATTAGCAGTCGTTTGAATGCGTCGGAATACTTTTGCCAGAAGATAGACGAAAGCAATTAAGATGGTAAATTCGAATTTATACGAGCAATTTTCCTGCTTTCAGCGCGTAAGTGACTGTTTTATCACGCGCATAAATCGTTTAGAAGCGAGCCGATGCGTCGTATCTAATACGTGAGATACCTTCGAACGTGAGAATTAACGTGGGGTATAATTTTGAGAGCCACTGACTGTGATAAAGCAGGGATCTACAACCCTAAACGTCTTTACAGGTAAGGGAAATTTCTACCTTGACTAAATGGGGGAAACGCGATCGATGCGTGTACCCTCTATCGAAGGGTAGCTGAAACAAACCAAGGGTAGTTTCGCCGCCGATAATATTGACCGAAGTTACGATGAAAAAGTTCAAAGTTATCTTTTGTCACTCGTGAGCCCTTCAATTAAAATTCGATATTTCTTCATTCATATTTTTATCTGACGGCGACGAAATATTTGTAATTATGATTATTACAGCTTGTTTCGTATTCACTACTGTTTTGTAAACTTTTTGTTTTCATTTTCATTTACCATGATCATACAATTATGTACTTATCTACAAATAATTTTAAATCTAATGTTTGTGAGAAGAATTTTCCAAGTAATATCTATAGTTCCTATTGAAACCGAACCATAACTATAAGTAAATTCCACGTATTCAGGAATAAAAAAAATCTCAGTGCTGAGACAAACACGTAGAAGAATTTCTGCACGAGATCTCAACGAGAAATCTTGGCAAATCGAAGTCATTACGACCCCTCGGAACTACCCCTACAAAGTGATAGATCTTACAACACTACGCACTAATTGCGATCCCGGTCTCTTGTTCGAACGAAACGTAAGTCCTGGATTACCTTACACGTTAATTACGGCATAATTAACTCTCGTCGTCACCATCGTCAGGGAGGAAAGTCGTAGAATGTCGACGAAGCGATTTTACACCGCTTACCTCGAAAATCCTTCGTAAACCCGAACCATCGTAGCCAGCGCGGAATAAAACGTAACGATGGCGATTATCGACCCCTACCGAAAAAAAAGAGGAAACAAAATAAGACGAAGAGCGGGAGGGGAAGGGAAGGACTGGCAGAATTGAACGCGACGCCATTAAAACTTCATTTTACGCTCGCTTATAGCTCGTACTTTTAACAACGTGGCTGAAGGCGGGAAGTGTTTGAGGCCCCCTTCGATGTAAGAGCGAATCTCGTTTAGCAAATACCAGGACAAACAGAAAATTATACGGTATAAATTGAAAATATTTTCAATATCGGTTGCGTTCTCGAATGAAATAGCGACAGGACGATGCATGGACGATAATTTCGAAGTAAACGAGATGAGCTGCTTGAAGTTCGAATTGATATCCAAGATTTGTAACATTACGATTAACTCGTTTTTATTCCTGTGAAAATGCTATTCTGTTATATTTCGTTTACTTTTAATTATTCCTCGTGGAGAGGTAGTAGTTATAATTAATAAAATTCGTAAATAAACGTTTTTTCTTCCTTGTATAACAATAATCCTAATCCTGGAAATATTAAGCTTTAAACAAAAGAGGACACACGGAGGACAGTGCAGCTAAGTCTATTTTCATAAGATATTTTAAAGCTATTGATAGTTTCGTGTATATATTATAAAATGCTAAAGCATAAGTAACAATAAATAATTTTTCAAAATTTTTTAAAACAAAAGAAATAGTGAATTTTTCATGTTTTCTATTTTGCCAATTCAGTTTCTCTAAAATTAATTACTAATTCGTAAACGCAACCTCGCAACTTTGCTATACAATTAAACTACTATCATCTTAAATTACTCATTAAACTTGAAAAGTAAGTAATTTTTACATGTCGAAAAATTGAAAGAAAAAAGTAATGGTAATGAATGAATATTGTTTGCAAATACGGCATATTGAACAGAGGGAAATGGTTAAATTGCCTGACAGTGCACGAAAGGGTGGCAGGTAACAAATCGGGCTTCCAGCAACAGGTATCAATACCTTCTATTATTTTCGCACCATTGATTCGATACCCAATAGAATCGATATCGTACCTGTTCGGTACGCAGCAGGTCGGTGGCACGCGACCAGGTAAAACCATCCGCAGGTTCATATCGAACATCATCGAGGGGTAGCCTTTGCCTTTTCAAGAAGATCAAGAGTCGTCGACCTTCGACACGTTCCAATGAAGAATTTTAATCAAGAATAAGGACTTCCATTCGAAACTCTTGGACAATTATCTAACTGGATTTTTAAAAACAAAATAGCAAACTTTCTATGAAATAGATAACCCTTGTGTTATTTAATCTAAATTTAATTTAATTTTGTATTATATTATAATTGTGTATTTTTAGAAAATTTTTAAGATGCTCAGAATTAAAATCTTAAGGTTTCTAAGAATTTTAAGCTTTTGTAATTGCTTTTAAGATCCTAAATAGTTCTAACATTTTTTTGTTATTATAAAAATAATATACTTGTAGAATATTTAATCATATAATAAAATAAAATAAAATCGCGGTATTATTATTATCGTTACTAGACTGCGAATATTTTTATATTTTTGTGAGCAATTTCATATTTTTGCAAGAGTAATTTAAAAAGTGAAAATTAAATAGAAAATTGTTTTAAATGTCACAGTAACTCGCCTGTTTTAAATATTTTATGTATCTTTGCACATCATTTAAACATCTGGAGTCCAATCATCACTTTACTGAAATGAATTTATAAATAAATGTCCAATCACTTCTTATCTCGACTAACGAATTAATTAAATTAATTTCATGAGAGCATTTAAGGAACGTGAAACTTAAACGGGCGCCATTGCACAGAAGAGGAGCTTCAATTGTATCGTTGGCTGAGGAACCACCCCCTAACCCCCACCCTAACCACCCTCGTTTATCCTATGAAGAGACAAGCATCATATATATCACTGGCAATGTTATCCGTATTCTGATTATTAAATTTGTAATAAAGGTCGATAAAATTTTGAGGAAATTTTGCAACATGTAGACTCTAAATATGTAAAAAAAAAAAAAAACAAAACTTCATAGTTTTAAAAGAGGTAAATGTAAAGATTTCTTCGAAAAGAAACTCACTATTACGATAAAATTTGCTAGCACTTTAAAAAGTACAAAATTTCGATTTTTTTTTTAAATTGTAAAGAGCTTGAGAAAAAAGGCTTAAAAAATCATAATCGTCATTAACTATTAACAATTCGCATGCTAACTGTTAATTCCTTTGTTACTTTCATTTTTTTTTTATTCGGATAATAAATAATTGTAATATGAAATATTTAACTGTATGTAATTAATAACATTTAAGATATAAGAATATAATGAACATAGTGGATAATAAAATGTTTGAAATAAAATATTACCTGTTGAATATTTAACACTATTTGTCACTAAAATTTCATTCACCTCCTAAGAGCAACATATTCTTTTTGTCAGAAATATTAAAACAGTTTTCGTTACGTTTGCCACAACATTGCCAAAATACAACTTACAAGTACGTGACTAGCGCCAAAACTATTAACAATCTCAATAAAACCTATGCTACCTCTCTGCACATTCTAATTATCTTCCTGTACATTCCTGTACCTCCATTTTGAAACAAACTTCGTTAATAACACACTATCTCAATAAACAGCTACAAATAACTTTGCACTGTCACGTCGATTATACGAAATCGTCGGAATCGAGATTCCTCTTAGTGGCAACGTGATCAGAGGAGCGGCATTTCAATTAGAGAAAAAGATTTCGAAATTTTCCATTGGAGGGAAGGGGGTTTACCGCGAAGGGCAAAAGAGAACGAAGGAGAAATCGCTCGGGCGCAATAAGTCAAATCTTGTTTGCGAGTCAGTGCCTAGTTAGGACGACTGGCCGGGTCTGTGCTAGGGATTGATGAGGAAAGCTCGAAGAGGTAGTGACGGAGAGGACGAAGCAGCGGAGAAAGGGGAGAGCGAGAGCAAGAGGAGGACGAGCACCTTCCTCATCGACCGTATAATTAAACCGGGCGCTGATTAAAAAAGTTACCACGGCCGTAAGATCATTACAGGGGCCTCCGACTCCGACTCCCACCGAGCACACCCACACCCTTCGACTCCCTGGCTCCTCTTTAGTCCTCACTTTCTCTCGCTCGCTTTCGACCCTTGGGGGCTGTGAATTCTTTCCACTTGCTACACCCGCGACCGAGCCTGCGAATTTCGCCGTCTTGCCGTGATTTCTTCACCGGTTAAACCGGTTCAATGGTGATGCCTTCTTTTCAGCAGAAACGCGCCGATTCCGACGAACTTTGAACGTCAATCTCTCGAGTTCAGGCGAATTTCCAAACAGATGCGCAAAATTCGCGCTTCTTCCTAACTAACCTTTGAAATATCTTTCAAATGATAAATATATTATGTCAAAATTCACTTTTGTGGGTTTCTTGTTTTGCGAATTTTTTTATGAATATTGAATGCCCAATGAATTATGATATTTAAAACAGATTTGTCGGAAGTTTATGAAATATTTCGTAGTGTTGATTTCTTTTTTTGCAGTTTTCTTTTTTGAAAACTACTTTGAAAATGTATATAAAACAATTATGTGCAACGCGAATTTAAAAACCGGATGAAGTACACTGTGATGATTCAGAGAGAAAATTGCCATAAATAAAAGATTGAAAGATATAGAAGAATTAAGGCCATTTAGGCATTTTTATATTTTTATGTGAAACTTTATTATTAAAATTCGCGATGCAACCAAGTCTCGCGTAGGTTTTAATTTACCAAAAGTAATTATATTCATCTCAAAAGCAAACATTCTCCTTCTTGTCCGGTTTTAGTAAAAAATATGGAGAATTACACGCGCCCTTTGTTTGATTCTACTGAAAGGTGCATACAGCTAAGCGTACAAAGTTTCCAAGAGCTCTTCTCCGGGAGATTGTTCCCTTTAAAACAAAAGAAGGAACCGAAGAGAAGCATGAAGACTACTGAAAATATAGAACGTTCGCAATCGTAAAAGTGATTTAATCACATCACCAGGCGGTGCTCTGATTACAGAAGAAGGAAGTGATGAGTTTCCTCAATTTCCACAGCTTGGTTTATGATTTCAATATTTCGACAACTACAGAAGAAATACGTGCATCCAATCTCTTTCTCGTAACCACGAGTTTTCCAATCAGTTTCATCATCTTCCAATTTATAACTATCTGTACTTGAAAAAAAAAAGGAAGAAGACAAGAAATTTAAGAAAAAGACGAAAAACGACGGACATTGATAGAGAAATATAAATTTTCTTGACCAACAGCCGTCACTGACGGAAAAAGAAAATTTTCATCGGAGTCTTAGAATTTTATTTTTAATATTCAGTACTTGTAGCAGTTAATTTTAAATTACACGTGTATTTTATAATGCAACTTTTGACATGTGTAATATGTTAGTATTATTTAATTTTCTCAGCTTTGAAACAAATGCGCTAGTACTTAGCTGTCCGAAGACTTTCAAGAGTACACGTAGAAAGATGAAAATCATCGAAATTGTGAAAAATCAATCGATAATGGATTTTTTCTGCGAGAAGCTATCCCCTCACCGGCTGCATGTATCTTTTCCGCCGGCAGGAACTTCCTTAAAATTCAATATAAGCCCCGCGGGCACCCCTGCGAGACCGGGTCGCCACCCCCTCCCCCTCGTCGAACGAGTCCCTTCAGCCGATGGCGACGGGGCCTGGTTACCATGGCGATTCTTTTGCTTGACAGGTGGCTGCAGCCACCACCAACCACCCTCCCCCAGCACCCTCCATCTCCTCCAGACTCGTTTGTTCTGCCTGCCACCGGTACGACGAACCAATCGCGCACAGCGAAAAAATATTCAATCACGCGTCAAGAACTCGAGGGTGGTGGTGGTGGTGGTGGTGGTGGTGGTGGTGATGGTGGTGGCGGTGTTGGTGGTGTTGGTTTTGCGAGTGTGGTGGTAGCAGCGGAGGCAGAGAATCGAATCACCCTCGGAACCCCCCTCGTCTTCACCCCACCCTCCTTCTGTGTTCGACTGTGACCAGGGACGAAGGTCGATGGCGGTGGAGGTCGAACCGCCCCTGCCTACAGAGGAACGCCATCCCCTTCCCCCGACTTCCAAGTACGATGGAATAATAAAATGCCTCAGATTACATATTCAAAATCAATGGCTCCATACCTTCGACGTACAAAAGGGTGGGTGGGCTCTCTGCCTCCCTCCGAGTCCACCGCGTCCTCCGAGTCGCGAACCGAAAGAAGGGATGATAACGGACGATTTCGCGGCCGACATTTTAAGCAACCACACCCTCATTTGCAATTGTTGTCCCTGTTTTTCAGTTTGCCTTTAAGATTCGCTTCTTGCGAGATTATTCCGTCGGAATAATTGACTTCATTTGTTCTCAGGTTCTTTTTCAAGCCAGGATTTTCTTCTTTTATACAGATGACTCTTATGGTCGCGTCTTGAAACAATTTTCCAAACGTCTGGCCGGAAGACTCGGAAGAATCTCTGACGAGAGACGTTTAACAGGGATTTTATGATTTTGTCTAGAAAAGACGCTTTGAAAGGTGTTTTGAAAGATTGGGAAGATTGGGAATCTGAGAATTGGATTGATCGATGAAACCACTAGAGTTAATTGACGGAACAATAAATTTTTCTGGAATAGATATTACAGAAAAGTTTAAATAATCTGAGATCTTAGGTCGTTCAACAAACACAGTATAATTTAAAAAAAAAGAAATTATCAAAGCAAGCATGACGAATTTGAGTGACAAACGATGGAGAAGAAATTAAAATATATTAAAAATTACAAGTATAAACTATCAATACTTCAAAAGTTAATAAATATAGATTATTAATTATAATTTTTTAAGAATTATCTCAAACAAATGTTTAATATACTAATTACTGAATATTTCAGTTATATTACTGAACATTATATAAAATGTGTTTTAATATAATTAAAATTACCGTCTTTTGTATATTTCTCTTAATATAGCATTTACAAAAATATTTTTTCTTCAATTTTTGGTATACTAATTTCTTATAATAACAATTTATATATTTTTATTTTACTATTATTGTATCGTATATCGTATATTTTTATTTACTATCATGCTATATTACTTTATTGCTACTTTTCGGCATTACGCTTTTATTAAAAAAAAAAAAAAAAAAAATGTGTAACTTTAAACCGAGGGTCGCCCTTCAATTCTCGTCCTAATTAACTGTAATTAGGCGCGAACGGGGAATGGGCTGCAACTTTATAGAAGTCGAGGGGAAGAAAGTCGACCTGATCATTATGAGGTCTGAATTACGCGCGATAATTTCACAGACAATCGAAGAGGAAATGGCCAAGAGGATACTTCGCAAGAATTAATCAACGACTAATTGATTCTGTAGAGATTAAGGTCATCGTCTTGAAATGGCGACCTGGAAAACTTTTAACTAATTAAAATTAATTGGCGCAATATTGCTTGATGAATTTTTTGAAGATAAATCTTAGTTCCAGTATTAGGAAACGAAATTAAAAAATGAATCGAAGTTTATCCTAATAATAATGTTACTCTACTTTTCATAAATGACTGAGCCAAAGAAGGATGTATATTTGCTAAATAGCGTAAAATATTTTCTATTATTATGGGAAAAGCGAAGAAAAATTTTTAAACCAACATTTATTTTCTTTTTCCTTTCAGTTGTCTTACTATGTCTTTTTCTACTAACTAGTCTAGTTGCGTGTCTCGTAAGTTTTACCAGAAAGTTTTATTTTTGCAATAAATAATGTCGACTACGTAAATGAAAAAATAAAGTGATAGAAATCTTTTTATGCTTTTTATATAAATTATGGTTATGTTTTTAATTATTTTAAACTTATATTTTAAAATTGCACAGAATTGTTTTTTTTTTATATTAAGGTTAAAATATTGTGCCTTATTCACAGAATAAAAGAGACCAAAAAAATGGAACAAAAATTCAGTGGAAAATTTAGAGAAAAGGAAAATAATAAAATAATTTGAAAAAGATAAATCTTATAATAAGTCTTATAATAAATCTTATGAGCAGTTTGAACAAATTTCCCAATCAACATAGAATTTTGATTTTGTTGCGTATAGACATAATTGCTTAAAGTCATACGTAAATCAGTCACTTATTTCCTTACTTAATTAATTTCAAAGCAAAGATTTCATTCACTATCTATTCTCTTAATCACTATCACTTAAGTACCAATGCAAACTAAGCAATCTTAGAAATCACCTCCGCTAAGAAAACGAAACGGCACAATACGGCACAGCACGACATATGTTACGTTCCAAATGAAACGAACACTTTAAAGTCGTTAAATGAAACATTGGAAATCAATTTTCCTTGATTGTTCCACAGACGACTCTAGCAATTATTTTCCCCTGCGCCCTTTTCCTCTCGTTTACGCTGTTCGTTACGACTCGGAAGAATGCAAAGAACTCGTGACTCGATTTTTACTCTCTCTTCGGGGATAATTCACAGACGTAATAACGTGGAGATATGATGGCCGGTCGTTTTGAAACTGGCCTCTTGCATTTTGCATGAACGTAGGACTGGTTCCAATGGCAAAGACCACCCTTTCGTCGACCACGTGGTGGGGTGAGCTTATGGACTCACGGTCAGGTTTCACGTGACCCCTTCAAGATTCCATACGAATTCGCCCCTTATGGCAATTCGTCGTACGAGAACTGGACCTTCCCGAGGTATATAGCCTTACTTACCGTGTATGTAACTATAGAAAATTAAGCATGCTCGGATTTCTTGGCCAAGAATTATTTTTTGCTCGTCATAGTCGTTCGAGAGACCTGTCTGTTGATACGTGAAATACTTATTGATAATTTTGTCTTTTAAAAATAATAGTTTAAAAATAGTTTAAAAACATTCTATTTTCACGATTCGAGTAAAATGTGTATATTATTTGTGAATTAACATTACTATTGTACGTAACGAAATATTGAGAAAATTATAATAAATTTATTACATAGATAATTTAGGCAAAATGTATAAGATGTACGAGCAAAAAATAATTTTAATTATATGGATAGAGCGTTCAGCAAAGCGTCAAAAATAAAAAAAAAATACTTAACTTCAATAAAAGAGATAGAGAATATTATACAGGAAAACTTGAAATTAAAATGAACAAAGTCAATTACTCTATCCATCCAACAACAAATTAATATGAAAGAAACGATGACGATAACTAACATATTCGACGAAAATATAATCTTTCCAACTTAACATCTCTAAATTAATAAAAATTATAACGTCACTGTAATCATTTGGTTCCCAAACAAATAACCATAAATAAAAAATGAGTAGATCTTCGAAAACGTTCCTCGAACTTGATACCAGTATGAAACAGATTCAAACACTGGAGAACAACGAGACAATAAGATCAATCGTTTGATACCCAGCTGAAATTCATTCACAAAGAATAGTACTAACAATAGGTCACACCTAACACAGCGATTCTGTATCAACTTATCGTTAGACGCTTACAGAGGACAATAGACGAGCTGGTCTCGTACGAGGAAAGATCTTACAACCCAACGTAACGATCTTTGCGACCTCATCCTTACGGGATCGTCGTCAGCAAGCAATGAGAATAAGCGATAGACAAAAGCAACAGTGGTTTTTTTGGCAAGGCAGCTGTCGAGCGCAAAACCAGAGGGGGACATTACTTAATAAACGTGCGCATCCGGGGTGCGGTCCGGTCGGTATTGTTTCAGGATCGGTAAATGGGCGCTTGCCAGCGGATGCGTGCGGCCAAAGGGTTAAGGATTAAGGGTTGAGAATCCTAGCTCGGACCTACAATGGACACCTGGACGGGTCCGCGGGAGCCCATAGCAAAAAAAATTCCTCTTTCTAGTCGTCTCTGGACATCTGCCATCGATCGCCATTCCGTTCGACCATATCTCGAGGGGTACCGCATTATGGACCACTGTCCATCATCGCACAAGTACTCTAATGTGCCTCGACTATCAACGCGAATTCGTCAAGAGATTCTCTATGGTTTTCCTTGCCAAGGAATATTCCCTCCTTTGTTCTTTTTTTTTTCCTCTCTATTTCTTTTTCAATCTCCTTTTTTTCAATTCCTCGTTTCTCACGATTGAGAAATCTCGTCTACGGGATTTTCGCAACAGCAGAGAGAGGCTAGAGAGAGCACTTCAAACAAACTACCGATACAGAGTTATGATAATTATTTCGCGCAACCCTTGAGAACGAGATGCACGAACGAGAGAATCACTCGAGAGGACTCGGGTTTTTTCTCTCCTCTTTTTTTATTTTCCTTCACTTGAACCAGTACCACTCTCGGAGCTCTCGTGTCTCAGCGAAAACAATAACTTGCATAATAAGCAGGACGAATAAAGAGGAACCTGTTTCCCGGGTGCCACGGACGAAGAGGGAGCGTGCGGGAAACGGGGATAGAAGAGACGAGAGAGAGAGAGCCGAAAGAAGATGAAACGATTCATAGCTCGGTAAGAGGAACGAAAGGAATTCTTCTTCTCGCGCCTTCTCACTCGCGCACGTCTCACCGTGTTACGATGATCTTTTCCCCCCCTCCCCTTTGGACGCGCCGATACAGGTATATTGAAATCTCAAGGTGGAAGGACAAAACGACGCACTAATAACGTATGCACCGTGCAGCTGGCACCGTCGTTTTGTTCTTTCTTGGCGCTACAGGTTCTTGAATTTCACACACGTCGTGCCGCGGGTTCGATGGGGTTGCTCCGCGGCCGGTTCTACTTTCTCTTTCTCGCCCTCTCTCGCCTCTCGCCGACTCTTTCACCCTGGTAGCCGCCGCGCTCTTTCACTCGCTCGCGCGTTCAACCTTCTCCTCTCTCCTCTGTGTCGTTCTTTCCCGGGCCGAAGAACCCCCTTCTATTGTTTTACCTAGCGAGACCAGTTTTTGTTTCACTCTGTCTTCCTCTCTCTCTCCCTCGCTCTCTTTCTCTGCGCACGGCTTATTATATGCGCTTTCTGGCGTTCGTGCACGGCCGATTGTGTTCGCACGGGCGAGCTTCGAACCTGATTCGCTCGCTGGCTCGTTCGCTCGCGCGCGCGGGCCATCAGGAGAAAGAGAAGCCGTGAGGGTCGAATGCGAATCCGGTCAAACAGCGAGGAGAGAACGATGGAAAAAAAAGCGATACAATAAAAGGGGTTAAAGTTGATACAATTGAGCGAGAAACGACGACGTTGCACGCGTGATTTATTTTTACAGTCAACCGTTCCTCCCTCCCCC
>NIPQ01110785.1:0-14934 GCA_002806875.1 Lepidotrigona ventralis hoosana | reverse complement strand
GGGCTCTTTCTGTACACATAAGTACATAATAGAATAATTTTAGACACTAGTCTCGTATTTTGGAATCTGGAGATACCATTAAACATTTTGCTTGTATCGTTTTACTTGGTATAGTCACAGACGAGCTTTACATTTCGATATTGAAAGTTTGACAACACTGTAATGAATAAAAAATAATATTGATGGCGCATTCACTAGTTCCCCAACTCACCGTTATTTAAACGTAGAGTGCACTAAAAAACCAGTAATTTTTTTTTACATTTCGATATTGAAAGTTTGACAACACTGTAATGAATAAAAAATAATATTGATGGCGCATTCACTAGTTCCCCAACTCACCGTTATTTAAACGTAGAGTGCACTAAAAAACCAGTAATTTTTTTACTATGTCGGTATTTCAGGTCACGAGCCACGAAATCTCGTAAGATGTTTGGTCTATTCATATACTTCGTCCGTGATTTTGCATTTTGTTTGGCTTCAGCAAGGTAATAACGTTAATAAATGTTGTACATACATAAATTTACATTTTCACTTTACGTTTTACATTCTTCGCAACAGAAATGAAATTGAATTAAAAATTTCAAAATTGTAGCTCTCACAATTGGCTCGATGATATCTATCGAATATTAAGCTCTCTTTAATATTCACTTTTGACCCGCACTCTGATTTCTCACAATAGTTCCGATTTTTCGTTACTGGTATATGTATAAGAAATTTTAAAGTACGCGCGTAATGTGAAAAAAATATCGAAAGTATCGTGCTTTGTATGAAAACAAGTTTTTTCCAATACGTAAAGTCATCTCCTGTTTCTCTTTTTTTAATTGTATTCGTAAAAATTTGCGTAAAAATCCGCGGTCCGTTAATAATAACAACATTAACGACACTGGTTCTTCTGACGAGTGCTCTGGCTATTACGATAGAAACGCAATATCACTCGGCCTCGCTAACTTATTTGCTCGCAATTCGGGAAGCACAACCTCACGTATATATTAGATAATTTTGATCATATTTAAACGAGGCTACCTCCCGCGTCAGTTTCATCGCGAATGGGTGAAATACATCGCCAGAGGTCCAACCTCGTTTCTACCTTTCTCTCGCTGTTCTACCATTCTGTTTACCTTCTTTCTTCATCCACGCAACATTTGCTAAATTTTCTCTTTCTCTCTTTGTTCCTTGTATCTACCTTCCCATCATTGAACGTCTATTCTGTCCTTTCCCCGTCCTTCTTTCCGCATTCGTTTCCTTTCTCCCATCCGTGCTCGCGTTTCTTTCGATTTACTTTTTCCTTTGTTTTTTTTTTCTCCTCCCCGACCCGCCCCACTGTTCGTATTTCGCTTATAACATCTCTGCCAGCTAATCTGCTCCTCTCTTTTCCCGCCGTTCTCCAAGTACTACTCCTCTCTTTACCCTGTTCAAATTTCATCCAAACCCCTTCTCAATTATCTTTTATCTGTTCTCATCGCGTTCTTCCACGTTCTCTCTCCGCCCTCCACAGCCTCGTTTTCTACTATACCTAATCCGATCGCGTTCTCATCCTCCTATCCTCGTCGCCCGATCTCCTCTCCTTTAATCTCCATCTGTTTCTCGCTTGTTCTGCCCTCGATTCTCTCTCCGCTTCTCTCCCCGTGGTAGTCACCTGTCCACCCCCGCAGCCTTTATCTCCGCGTCTTGTTCACCGGGTTTCTATCCGGAGCCCCGTTTCCCCGAAGTCGCGAAAGAGAATCGAGATTATCTCGATGGAAGCCGCCCGGTCACGTACGTCGCTTCTGTCCGTTAATTATCTTTTAATTATCTTGTTTATCTTGGCCAGCAATGGCCCGTGCAAGTCGGCAGTAGCGGGTGGGTGAGTGGGTGGCCACCCCGTCATAATTCCGCAGTGCAGAGCCGCCGCGTCGCCCGGGAAAGCTAAGCGCGGTCTCGTAATTATCCTCGAGATTGCGAGTTTTGACTTTGCCTCGTAGCAAATGACGCGGAAGTAACCCGGGCCCTAAATCTCTCCCACCTCGAGGGACGAGATATTATTGCAGACGGCAGGAGTAATTCCGATTGTTGCGCGCGAATTAAATATTAAACGCAGCTGGCTGTGCCCCGTTTTGCTTCGTTGTTCAGTCGCGATTATCGCCCCCGCCCCCCAAAATCCTTTAATCGTTACGAGAGGATACCAGCGCGTCTATTAGCGGCGCAAGAAAATTTCTGCGATTCTCGGTGTTGTAATCATGGAAGTTCCGACTTTACTTTGCTAAGTCGAAATTTTCAACCTCGAAGTAATATCGTTGCAAAGAATGATTGTGCGCAAACTGAATGTTAAGTATAAGTTTCGTTGTTATATCGTAGTTGCTTGATACTACAACTTCCAAAATGCTTTGATCGCTGTAAGAGAATATTACGCGCCATTTAAGTAAGTAAAATCGTTCATTTTCAGGGTCCACCGCGACTTTTGTTGGCAACGCGTCACAACCGACAGAATCTAAATTTTTGTGTGTATTATACAGAGTATTGCAACTAAATTTCAAGAGCAAATAAGTAGATCTAAAAACTATTAGTTTTCGAAGTTATGATTATATTCTTATGATTATATTATGATTATATTATATTCTTTTTTTTTTAATCCGTATGTATTGAAAGATATTTTTGCTTGTTTTTTAAACGACCTATATAATAGCGATATGCATTATGACCTTTTTTTTTATAGCGATTATCATCTTTTCTAAGCATCAGATGATCCGAAATGACATAGAAACAGATGATTTACTAGTAAAACTAAGATTGAAGCGGCAATTATGTTGGCAGATCTTTTTATATCTAAAAACGGATGAACGTTTTATGAAAATAGAATTTACAAACTTATACGCAGTCTGTAAATTTCACGAACATAATCTAAGAAATTGAATTCTTTTATTTAATGAATATCGTGACGCGTGTTATATTCAATTGGACATTTTCTTTATATTCGATTTGTGTATCTTTGTCCGTTCAATCTTCCTTTAAAGATCCACAAACTAGAACATTTGAAATAGAATGTGCAATCGAAGGTGCAATTTTAACGAATAAAATTTATGAAGCACGTGTATCCTCAATTTTTGTTCTAAAATATCGCACGAACTTTCTCGGTCGACCAACGTAATGAAGAGAAGAAATCTCTCCTCTCTCTCGAGAAGATTCCCGATAACGACGGGTCATCATCCAGGAGCAGAGTGGTCCACGATTAAATCGTTCGAGACAGGGACGAATAGAGTAGCCAAACGAGGGTGGATTTTCGGTAAGGGATAAGGTCGTCCGGCAACCAACCCCCGAACACGATGACGAGCTCGTTTTTCACCACCTGTACCCGCCCCACGATTACAGCTCTGTCAATCGGGTTGCTTTCAATACGGATTTCCGCCAGCGTACGGGAAAATATATTATTCATTCGGCGCACATCCGAAAATTAACTTCTGCAACTTTGCCCGTGGAATTTTATGACGCGACGCGTTATACGTGTGGCACTGGCCAGGCTTGAAAAGTGGACAGACAGCCAGGAATTTCACGAACCGGTGGCAGGCGCACAACTTCCACAAGGAGGTTCCACCGCGAAAGTTATGTCGGCGGAGAAATAGTTTCCGCAGCATTTTCTGCTTCAACGATCCACGCGATGCCGGCCAATGGTTAAATAACGCGGCAGACATCTGTTGATATTTACTTTGCTGAAATTAACCGTCTGCGGGCGTATTGTGTTTGAACATGTCCCGCTCGGCGAAATTGTTTTGCCGCGAGATCACTGGAAAATCGATGATGGAGGATCCGTAAATATTATTTCGGTCAACTTTCGCGCTTTCATTTGACGGTGTTCGACGATCGAAAAAAATCGCCGCGGTTCTTTCATTTCCTCGGCCTTGGTGGCCGCGCGGACAGAGAAACGACGCGGAGCGATTACCAGCCGGTTTAAACGGAAAAGTTTTATATGTGATCGATACTCGCGGCCGAGGGAACGGTCATTTTTTAATTAGACCCTTCGAGAAAACTGCCCTTTACTCCGAGATACGGCACTCTAAATAATTACTGTACGCCCGCCATTCCCCTAAGTTCGCTAATTTAAACTTTTTCAAACAGCACTTCCGAACTTCCTATTCCGCCTTAATGTTCTCAAGTATCGACGCTAATATCCTCGGCCCATCCTTCCTCGCGTCTCCTCTCCCCATCTTCGAAATTTTATTAGCAAATTGCACACACGAAAGATTGACATAGCCGGAGGACATGGTTCCGGGAAAGATCAAGTAATAAAACGTACGTACGCAAGAGCATACAGTATGGCGGCGCGATATGTCGAATAAAGATTTCGCCCTGTGGGGAAACGCCATTGCATTTAAATACGGATGGAAAAGGACAGCAGATTTTCTACATGTACATTTATAATCCCGTGGCTTAAAAATCCCACGGTTTTAACCTCGGCTTTTTACGTTCTCCGGATAAAAGCACTCCTGCTTTCTTCGGGCGTAACACGGGGGAAAGAAATTCCCGCAGGACGAATTTCCTATTTCCTCGGCGCTATTAAATAACGTTTATTTGCGAGAAACTTGGAACGTGTCCATACTCTCGTTCTCTCTCTCATGTCTATCCTTCTTTCCACTCAACTGAATCTGAATATTGCTCGAAACTTTTTCGCGCGACTCTCAGATCTATCAATCGAATTGTAAGCATTCATGCATCTTTCACTAAACAAATACGCCATGAAGCAGAGCAACGCAAGTTCAAAATTTCGAGATCACGACGATTACTCCTGTACTTCGTAATTTTCTATTTCTATTAATCTTCTATAAATCTAACCATTTTCTCAAAAAAAAACATGAACTATTACATCCAAACAAATCGTTCTGTAAATCGTCAGGTTCGGTAACCCAAACAAAAGTCGATTTTCCTTTGCTATACCAACTTTCCGATGTGTCCACCAACGCAAGATATCCGAAATCTCCGGATCTCTTTTCGTTCTCCATATGCAGTTCGACCTTCCTTCAGCACCGTTTCAAGGATCTTTATCGGCAACGTCGTCGATACGCGAGAGAGTTGGTTCGGAAGAGTAAGGGTCGAGCAGCAAACGGCGGTTTCGGTTTTTCTTGTAGCCGGAGCCGTGCATAACGGTCCAAGTCCAATGGGAGCCTCATTTTTCAGCGTGACATCCTGCATGACAATGGCTCGCCGCTGTATCGGTTGGCGGGACTGTTTCTCAGTATCGGCAAAACCAAGTCGTCCCAAGTGTAGCCACGTCGTTTCACGGCACATTGCGCGTCGTCCTAGGAGAAATATGCGCGTCGTCCGCCCCTCGGTGAAAAACCTTCGCCGAGAAGCCGGCGAGTATTGGTCGTCGCGACGCATTCCTTACGCAAGAAACCGCGAGCGCTCTCAGCTCGGCAAATACCGTTGAAATCCGTAGCATCGTGCGACGAAACGAAGCTTCATTCGCGGTCGGACCTACTTTCTCTATCTTCTTCTTTTTTTTTTTTTTATAAATTTTTCAAGCGATATCTGCGCGTGTGCGTGTTAACGAATGCGCACACACAGCTTGTTGACACAAACGTTTTTCCAGCGAGCGAGCTCACGTGTTTCAGTTTGCGCGGGCGTCGTGCAGCGGCAAACAGCGACAAACAGCGACAAACGAACCGCGAAGCTCGCCACCGAGCATCCAGTTTCAAGCTTCATCATTAAACGTCACACGGACCCAACTGTCCGTGAACTTTCTGCTAATTTTCACCGAGGGATTTAATTTGACGGCGATTTAGTTGCGCAACAGACCGAGTCCCTTTAATTTCGTTGCCGAGACTGGATCGTGGTCGAAGAACACGAGCTTCGCCCGATCCAGAATTTCGGTGTCAGTGAGGTTCTCAGTCCATTTCGCAGAGTCTAATTCGTTCCTCTTTTCCACGCTCGGCAGATTCTGTTTCTTTCAACGCCAGCACGTTCCTGTTGATCGATCGTGCTTAGCGTGGCTACGTCTCACGAAAACTCTCATCACGTGTAAATTGAATTCCACTCTTCGCGAGTTGGAATTTGTAAATTTGGAAATTAGGAGGGTTATTTCTTATAAAAACTCTAACGAAGTTCTCTAAGTAGTTTCTTGCTTTCAATAATCGTAGGATAAACAGGGCGGGAACGTTGCAATTAGAAGCATTTCAGTAACACTATGAAAATCCAATGCGGTGCGTTTAAGGTGATCGTCGATAATGCTGCTGATTAAGTAGCATCGAGTGCTTATTACTCCGTTGCTAATTAACGACAGTGCGAAACGCTGCGATGGACCCAATGCATTGTCTGATTAAGCACGCGCGTATACTACTGCAGCGTCGGTCCACGCTCTAACAAATTCACAATAATAAAAACACGACAAACAGCGGATCTTTCATCATGTCTCGCGCTCAATTAACTCATTCGATTATACACTTAACAAGAATTAAACTCGTTGGTCGGCAAAAAGACTGTTTTCACGTATTGCATGCGTATTTAATCGATTTGTTGGCGCAGTGAATCAACATTAACGGAACTTTTTCTTCAGTACACAACCACTCCAAGAGACCAATCCAATTGTGTGTCAACCTCCTCGTTAACAGTTTTAAAAGCCATATTGGTCGTATCTTTCGCAGACAGGTCTGCTTCCCAATGAGATCCTTGCATACCACGATCTGGTAGGGTCAAAAAATCGGGGACGTGGACTCGCCAAAGACTTCTCATGTCACCGAAATACCGGCGCGGTTCCTTTGCGAGTTTTTTTTTTCAGTACAGTCGGGATTTAGACGAAGTTTCTGCCCGAACCTTCGCGATTTTCTCGTCTGGCGGAGTCATTAATTAGCCGATCTTCGTGACACGTGGTCCACGATGTCTCTGTCACTAACGATTATTAGCTATACCGCAGTATAGTATGAGCAGACATTAGATGAGGGGGGAGGGTGGGCAGAGGGGAGGCACACAGTGGTACACGACCGAGCAATAGGACTCGGAACCACTACAAGCTGTTACCAAATTACACCGACGCCAATCCCGCTGACCATCGCGAGCGCACAGTTAGACAAATTATGTAGGTACGTGCTTGCGTTGTCACGCGTTAACACGCGTCTCCGTTCTCTCTCTTCTTTTTTTCAGCTGCTTTTTTTTTTAATGTTTCATTATCCCTCGTTCTACAGGGCCGTTCGTAACTAAGGGTACAGGACGAATTTAAGAGAAACAGCAAAACGAAAATATTTGAATTTGGCTAATTTTGGATTAGACAGGAGTTGATAATCCAAAAGGTAGGAGAGTTTTTTATCTGCGAAAATCATTCATTTTTTCATTCAAAGTTTATATAATATATATAATAACTATATATTTACACATTTATATTTATAATAATGGACTTGGAACATTTATAATTTTTTATAGAAGAAACTTGCAATGTTCGATTTCGAGATACGCAGAATGTCCTATATCTAGGAATACAATCGAGTTGGAGAGTGATTTTACATGGAGAACTGAGTCCAAGATGAAATTTCTTTCATTCCTGGCTCTCCGTTTCCAAAGAAGAAAATTGAGTTCGAAAATTCGTCAAGTACATTTGAATTTGAATAACGTGAAACAAAATTACAAGAGAAAATTATCATACACTTTTGGTTTATTTTCATAGGCGAAATAACTTCCTGACCAGTCCAACTGATAAATATTCAAGCTTGATTTTGTCGGAAAAAAAATTTCACGTTACGAAATTTCACATTTTCGCGTTATTTTTCCTCGCGGAATCTACACCCAGTCGTACCAGTAATTATAGACCACCCTTAATTATGCGCTCTTTGCATTAGATTGCAAGCCTCGATAGCCTGTTTCTTTAAAAGAAGTTTCTTTGCTGTTCGGTCTCCGACGAAAAGTTTTTCGCTTGCTATTTCCTCCGGTGTCTTTCGGTTTCTTCCCCGTGACACACGCTTTTCTTTTCTCGTTTCTTGTGCAGCTTCTTCTCGCTTCAGCCTGCAGCCTGTCCTCCTTTGTTCCCTTTGTAACTGCCCCATTCAACCCCTCTTCTCGCTCGTCGCTCTCTCGGCTTACCGTTTAATCTAACTCTCTCTCTTCTCTAGGCGTCGCTATCTCTCGTTTCATTTCTCTTCTTTTTAAGTCGGCCATTTTCCCCACCTCTCCCCCAGCCATTTCTAGAAATCCTCCGAGAATCAACGCGAATAATCTCACGTTCATGGCTAATATCAAGTAGAGAAAAGTTGTTACTTCGAGTAATTTACAGTGATTTCGCATCGTTTATGTTGCTTCTGATTATTACGTTTCATAGGTGATGCAAGGAAAGAAACAAGAAGCTATAATGGAATATATAAGTGTTAATTCAAGTGTTCTTAATTTTATTTTCATGTTATCACGGACCTAACTATCACGAAGAATTGGAGCGATACAAGAGAAAGTAAGCATGTAAAATTGTTTAACAACATTTGTTTAAAAAAGATTATCTTTCATCTAATTATGTAACAAAGCTAATTGTCTGATTGGTTACTACTTGAGTAGTAGAAAAATTTAATTCAAAGTAATCCAATATCGTTAATTAAATCATTAATCGAAAAATACACGTCATGGTATTATCGTTTCGTCATTATTATCCAAATGCAAAATGATTAAATATTCGGGAGACTGTTTACATGGAAACAGCGTGAAGAAAATATCAATTACAAACCGACGATTCGGTTAGTATAGTCACGCTACGTGTCGTAACAGAATATATTAATATTCGCTTGTTAACGTTCGTGGTCAATCGATATTTTGTGGAGACGAACAACACACGAACTGACCGTGTACAGGAAGTATGTAACAACGCGCACTAGTACCACTTCCGGTTCGAACATCAAAACTGTCATTTATAACAACCTCGATACTTATGTTCGACGTTCTACATTGCAATTCACTTCGATTCTTATCGCATACTTAATTAAACACCAAGGTTGTATCAACGCAATATTCCATTTGCAATTTTTTTTTTTCGAGCAATTTATGTTCTAATTCAAATTTTACTTTTCAAATACTGAGCCTGAGAAAGGGAATTTCTGTATTAAAAGATTCTCACACGATGGAAATGATATGAAAGGAAGAATGAATTCTCGGCGAAGGATCATCAATCACCTTAACCACTCGTCTGCACGTTGTCTGCTAATTCCTCAGAGTACGAATGCTCGAATCGATTCAAAGCCTCGACACGCGAATTATCATTGTCTCTATTGGTGTCTGCTGGCGTCAAACCACACCGTGACGATACTCATGCAAATCCCGAGGAAAGTTCGCAACCCGACTCCAACAAGAACTTGGCTGCGAGCCTTGGTTAATAGCGGAAATTGAGCGAAAATCGCGAGACCTACGGAATCGTCTGCAAAGTTTGACCGTCTGTGTATTGCTATCCTTTTGACTTTCTTACCCTTACTACTAATAACCGGGACTTTCGTCTACTATTACTTTGTTCTGTTTCGCTGATTTACTATCCCTTCATAGCTTCTTGGTGGATAATCCACGTTTCCTTGGACGATTCTCTAAGAGCGATCTTCTTCTTTTTTAAAGTTGACATTAGCCAAGAGTAAACGGGATTAACAGTTTCGAGATTCGCGATCATCAATAATGATAATATTTTTCTATTTCAACTCGCGTTGAAGTAAGACAGGGATAATAATTTAAACGTAACTCTTGTTAAGAACACGTCACGATGGTACGAAATTATTTTTCTATCAGATGGTATAAGTAAAGTGGCAATTGTGTCAGTATTTCATTAAAAGAAAGCATACTTAACGAAGATAATCAATTGTTCAAATTAGCACTCTATTATCAATTATATCGTAACTAGGCTGGGGATTTTCATGCAGTCATACGTATAAAAATGTGCACAATGCATACGATATGCAAAAATATATATAACATGTTAATTTTATTAATCCACTAATACTGTCCCACTCTTCGCGACCAGAAGGCACAACTTTAGTGTCGATAAATTGTTGACAAATCGATCGTTGTGGATCACTTTGAGGATTCAACCGAAACCTCTCCCTCGAGCGATGCAAAGTAGCTGATAACATACCGCGTACAAGCCGCGCGTAATTAATAACATCAGTATGCTCGACAATGCACGCATGTAAACTACTCGTCCAGTTCGTAGTTGCAAAGGTAATGCTGGACTGCGTGGCTAATATGGTTGCAAATAAAGTGTCTCTCTTGGATGAATGATCCTTACTGAATTATCGAACGATAAATTATTCCATGGGAGCAATCGGCACTGTTCGCGATGCGACCGAAATATGCATTAACTCTGCGACCACCTGAATTATTAATTTAAACCTCTCGATTGGCTGGACACTCTGTTCATCCACCATTCTGTTTGCTCCCGTCGAATTTCAAATTTTTCGCTGTTAAATTGTCCGTCTCTGGAACTACGATTCGCAAACTGGGGTTGCACTCTTTTCGCCCATGTTCGATTATATAGCCTCGTGCCGGGCAGGCAGGTCGTTCGTTTGTTTATTCATTTAGCAGCAATCAAGATGCACTGATCTTACGTCGCAGTTGAGAATTAAGGGGAAGGAATACAAAATGGCTTTGCCGAGGAAATTAAGCAGTTTACTGCGTAAGCTGAGAGCTCTTCACTGTTGTAGTAGTAGGCTATAATAATATTAACCCTTTCGATGTTTAGTCCGCATGAAGTTACAGGCAGAGCGAAGAGTAGTCGTACGTAGGGCGAATTGTTGAAGCCTGCTTCGCAACGGTTGTCCCGCTCGACTAAATTGTACCTCGCTCGAGCGAGCCGTCATAAACTTTCCAACCATTGGACAACGCACCGGAAGTTCGTTCTTTCCGAAGAAAATCGAATTCGACTGCACTGGCTGTAGCTAGCTTCCGATTTTGTTGTAAAGAGCCAGCGGGGAAAAAGAAACTCTCTTCGGTCAAACAGTGGTGAAAGACACTCTGTTCGGTCAAATTGTTCGCCGCGCACAGAACTCACAAACACCTCTTCAGTCAATAACTCACTCCGTACGTGAACTCAAAAACAGATTCAATACAACTCTCAAGTAAACAGATTGATTCTTAACCTGCTTCAACGAGGCTGCGTTACATTAATTTATAACAGTGTGAATCATCACTAAGACACGCTACAGTGAGCCAACAACCTCGCATCGAGGAGTGCGACTCGACACAATTTTTCGAGTGTTTTTTTTTTGCGGTGAAAGGGTTAATTTGTTTCTCAAGTCTTTTCCTTTACAAGAAATTATCTTTGCATGTCTTTCGCTTTTAAATCCTCTGGTCAGCCAAAATAATAAATCAAATTGTTCCTCGATAAAGTTATTTCGCGACGTTTCATATTTCATCGCCTTATCTTTAATTTGGAAATGAAAATAAATAGAGAATATAAAGCTAGGAGTTAAACGTACGGATGGCATAAAGAATGGAAGAGTTATAATGGAGTATTTAAGTTAAATGATTCAGTTAATTTTATACTAATTGGATTATGTGAGATAATCGCTCTGAAGAACCGAAGTAACACAAGAGCAAGGAAACGTGAAATTGTTTGACGAGATTCGTTGAAAAAAATCTCTTCTGCATTACGTAGCAAATATGATCATTAATTAACTAATAGAAGAACATAAATATTTCGATCTTCAAAAATTTCTACCATCGAGGAAGAAATTACAGTACTTTACTTAAGGTCATTTTATATTCCAAAAGACATATTATCTGTACAGTTATATTTTTTTATGAAAAATTTATCGAATTTATACTGAGGCAAGACTTTATAATTGCAACGTGTAGATCAAATGAAAAAGCTATCATTCGGACAGTAATATTTATACAATTTTTATGAAAAACAACAAACAGATTGACGAATCGGCTATTGAATATTGTTCAATTTTTAAATTTTCATTTAGTTTCTCATCGTTTCCCGTAACACTCATGCGAAATACTGAAATATTTCTGAGCGATATATCTTTATGTAGATGTAGAAAGATATATTTAAAAGATATCTTTTTGCAGATAATATTAGAACGACGTCATGATCTTAATTATACACGCCGAGTTAATTATATCGAGTTTTCCATGCTTGAGGATCGAATAGATAATGCAATGCAACTTCAAACGCTCAGCTTTTACATAAATTCCCTTGTTTTCGCGATTTTCACAATTCCCGTGAGAGACGGTAATTCATTCGAATTTAATCTTCCATCGACCTTTTTTTTTTCCTGCCGGAAGGCTATATTTGTACTACCACTTGCTCCATCACTTGATATTGAAGTAGAACATTTTCACCTGACTGTTGACACGATTAATGAACTCTTGTAAGGGGTATCAATACAGGCTCCAAGCACGAAAGCCGCACCGTTACTTACGTTCTCGTTATTTCGACGAGATTTTCGTCTTGTATCGAGCATGAAAACGTCACAGCGAATCGGTAACGAATATCGAATATCGTTTTGTTACGTCGATCTCCAATCTTTATTATATTTACATAATCCAGCAGAAATATCTTTTAATTAGTAGAATATCCGATAAAGTATCGTACGTACAGTATAGATCAAAAATTTGGATGTATGTTTCTACAGAATTTTTATTTCACTCTTTTGGTTCAATTATTTTAATTAAACTTTGAGTATTTATTTTCAAGCTATTGTTCGTATTTATTTTCATGGATAAAAGAATAAAATTGTTGTTCGATTGGACGTAGAGAATTGCAAAGGGTTAATATCTTCCTAATTTTCGCACATTATTTGAAATTTATAGGAACTTTTTATGAGTGTAAAACTCCAACGAGACTATCGATTAGTCGCAGATATAACAAAACTAATTAAATAGCCAGTTATTTAAGTAATTGACACGTTAAAGCATGATTGACAATGTCAAATAAGAGAAACGATATCCTGATATTAGAAATTAAAGTTGTTGAAGAATAAAAATATAGGACTCGGCATTTAACGTGTTAAAACCATTATTTAAGTGGCAATTAAAATCTAATGGTATTTGATGATACTCAAAAATGATTATATTACATCGACGCGACAGCATTTATTGGAAACAGGAACAGGAATAGGACGCATATAATGTGCAAAAAGCTATAAAATATCGAAAATAGAATATTTATTATAATACGTGTTGTATAAAACAAATTCCTACTCAGGCTTTCCCATTTAAACGTGCATAAAAATCCATAGTTTACTCATGGTTGTAAGATAGCAGAACAATGTTCATATATTCTTGCTTTCTCTTTCTACACCTTACTCTTTAAGACAATTTTAAAACTATCGATACTTGCAAACTTGAGTTGTTATTACAAATGTTATTATTACTCATCATAGAAAAAGTCGTAATGGCAACATTATAATTCGTTTACTTCGCGAACGAATTATTAGTCGTGAACATGTTTCACGTCGACCGTCTGAACGGAAAGAGGACCTTCGCGAAATGATGATTTACTAACAACGTCAACCTCACGACTTCTTGGACCGGCAGCTTATGTTCCTGACACGAGTTACACCTGACAGTTACAGCTGACAGTTACGTTCGCACATATGTCTGACTGTCGCGCGCCGCAGCTTGAGACGGTGATTCGCTTAATGCGCCGTTCTTCATCGTCTCACTGTTATATCAATGGACTTCCGGTTACCGGACATCGAAACACGCTCAGGAAAACGCAATATCCTCCATGGTCGCGAACGAAACTAATCAGTTGACGGTTAATTAGAGATTAGACTAATGATTCCATTGAGCTATTGGCAAAGTGCTATGATTTGCCTAAAATCACTCGCGTTATAATGTTTTCTGTAATTACAGAAGAAGGAACTACTACCTAAACGATGAAAAATTGTCGATATTATTTAAACTACTATAATTCACGTAATATAATAGTTAATTTTATGGTCTAATTTTAAAGTGTGAAGCCTCTGTCTGGACAGTGAGTCCTGAATTTGTTTTTTTTTTTTCAAAAATGTTTTAAAAACAAAGGTACATTTATTCTAGAAAATTTTCTTTGCAATTAGATTTACCATGGGATCTTGAGATCTGAAGCTTCTCACTTATAATGAATCCTTGAAACTTACTGTACGATTCTTTCTTCACGATTTTAATCAACTATGAACATGAAGATTAACCGATGAAAAATTTAATAATTCTCAAGATCTCTAACAATTCCTGACGTCGTCCAACTCTGACGTTCATAGTTGAACAGCAAGTTTTAAGGAGTCGTTGTAAACTTTTAATCTTCAAGAACGTGGTGAACTTAGTCGTGAAAAAAAAAAAAATTTTATAATGTTCTCGGAGATATATGAATCTTGACAATTTTCAAGGATAAAAGTGTCCTTACTTTCTCACCTGCTACATCATGATTGTTACATGATTTTTCTTTGCGAAGTTATGTAAGTTTAAGTTTAATTTGATTCCTCTGGCAGGAAGACTATAAGAAAAATGTTTCAGCACGCTGCCGGCTAAAAGTTCAAGCGACGCATGTCGTTTTATCAGTTGCAACGTCGAAGAACAATCACAAGCATTGTACAATTAGACAAATAAATATATGGAGCATTTTGAAGATTAAAACTGTCTGCTTTAAATTTGAACACAAAAGGAATAAACGTGGCACGTGTAATGGTAACACAGTCGAAATGAAACGCCGCTAAACTTGACAATAATAAAGCCGAAACGATTCGATCAATATGTTCGACGAAGTGGGCATATTAATCACGAACTCGATGCGTTCCATTCCACGTGCGTAATTAACGCGGTCGTTAATACCGAATTTGATTAATCGCTGCATTGATTCCGCGTGCACGCATCGATAAGGAATACTTTTGGTGAAACGAAGCAGGAGAAATCTGACCAAGTTACAAGCACCGTTCGTACCTTCGAATTAATCGTGGAAAATCGTCGAGTTTCTTCGAAAAAAGAACAAAAAAAAAAAAAAAAAAAAAAAAAAAAAAGTTAAAAAACAAA
>NIPQ01110766.1:0-36875 GCA_002806875.1 Lepidotrigona ventralis hoosana | reverse complement strand
TAATGCTAAGTGATGTTAATGTAATAAGGAATGGTGTTCATTGTGAACCCAGCGATGCGTAGAATAATATAAGGTCATAAAATCGATATGATGTTCTGACAGAATGTATGTGGAATGCTTTGACGAGCCATATATGAACTCAACATACCGGAAGTCGGTAATGTTTAATTTAATGTTTAATTAATAGTAAATATAGTCAAATAGTCAAATCCATATCGATTTTATGTTCTTATATTATTCTACGCATCAAAAGGTTATCAATGAAAATCATATTTTTGTACATAAGTACCACCTAATATTATTTTTCATGCCTAAAACATTACGTAGTTCCGGTACGTGGCATTTTGTATACATATACTGTTCAAAATTATCCACATTCATTCTGGCAATATACCATTTCGGTTTTATGGTCCTATATTATTCTTTGCACGCGGGCTTAGAAATGAATAGCATTTTCCCTACATAATTATAATCTAATATTATTTATCAAGCATGAAATATTAGTACCCGTATGTAGATGAAGATTTATGATATCTCAAAATTCTCCATATAAATTCTGTCAATATATTATATCGATGGTCTGATACTTCCGATGATATGATCTGATATTTTCCGATACTTGTAATGAGATTTAACTACGACAATTAAGTATTTTCGTCTTACTTCCTGTACTACGTGTCATTCTTTTACGTTTCGATTTTATGATCCCATATTATTCTACGCATCGGGATTCACAATAAAAGATATTCTTTGTATATAAATATCATCTAACATTACTCATAGAGCCTGAAACATTATGTAGTTCCGGTATTTGGTTTTGTTGTCTCATAATACTTTGCGTATCGCGGGGTTCACAATGAAAACATTTTTTGAACAAAATCGCATTTATACGTAAAATAAATATAATTTACCTAACCTGAAATGTTATGGCGTTCGGCTACGTTGAATAAAGTTTACCTATGATACCTCATAGTTTTCCTAATTCATTCTGTCAATACATCATATAGATTTTATAGTCTTATATTATTCAATCCATCGCAGTGTTCACAATGAACGCAATGTTTTTTACATAAATATCAACTGCTTTTATTCATCGATCCTGAAATATTATGGTGTCCCGGTACGTGGAATAAGGTTTATATTTTGCACGTCAATACTTTTGACACTAATTCTTTTAACACTATCCATGTGATGGTCTTATATTATTCGGCGCATCGCCGGAGTTAAATGAAAGCAATTCTTAATATATAACGGCAATTCTTAATATATAATGTTACTCACGGACCATGAAATGTTACGTACCTCTTTCACGTTTCAGGCTTTACGTATGACACATCAAAGTTTTCGTCATTCATTTTGTCAATAAAATATCTCGACCTGATTGTCTTATATTGTTCTGTTATACGCATCGCTGAGTTCTCAATGCATCTGTTATCTCATTATGTAACGACGATCTAATAATATTTATCGACACTGAGATATTATGATACTCCGGATCAACTTGGGGATTGTATATGATAATTAAAAACTTTCGACATTGACCTGTCAATATACTATCTCAATGCGATGTATTATACTATTATACGAACCGCGGGGACAACAATGAACACAATTCATCAATTTATGACGACGATCTAATTTCATTCACCGACCTTGAATTATTAAGGTTTTCCGGTACGTATAATGAGGTTCACATGTACATTTAGTAATCTCGACATTCACCGTATAAATGTATTACCTCGATTTGACGTTTTTATATTATTCTGCGCATTGCTTGGATCACTATGTACACAATTTTTAAATATGTAAAGATGATATAATTTATTTATCGACCTTTCAATGCTAGGGTTTTCCGGAACTTGGAATGTTTGCATTAGCCCCTTAGAAACCCTCGACATTCGCGGTATATATATATCGTCACGATCTGATGATTTTATATTATTCCACATGGCGAGGTTCACAATGGACACAATTTTTTTATATATAAATATCATGTAACATTATTGATCGAAACTGAATTATTACAGCCCTCCTGTTCGGTTCGTAGCTTACGTAAGACCAATCAAAATTTTCAGAATTCATTCTGTCAATATATTATATGGGTCTGATTGTCCTATTCCATGCAACGCGTGGGTCACAATGAACTCCATTTTTTGGTACATAAAATTATTTATCTTCCCTAAAGTGTTACGGACAAACTTTACGGTGCGGGGATGACGTAAGAACATTTAAAGTTCTTATGGTATTATTCTACGCATCGCTGGGATCAGAATGAACTGCATTTTTTGTACATAAATATCATCTAACGCTATTTTTAGACACTGAAGTATTACGTTCTCCGTTACGGCATCGTGCTTACATACGAACAGTCAAAATTTTTGACATTCTTTCTGTTAATATATTATATATATCTTCTGCTCTTATATTATTCTGCACAATTTTCAACATTTTTTTGTACATAAATGCCTTCTAATTTTATTTATCGATCCTGAAATTCTCCGATACGGTTTGTACATATGACCATTCAAATATTTCAACATTCATTCTGTGAATATATCATTTAGATTTGACGGTATTATTTGTTCTACGCCTCTCGAGGATCGCAATGAACGCCACTTTTCTGTACATAAATATCGTCTAACATTACTTATCATCCATGAAGTGTTACAGTTATCCGGTATCGTATCTTACATATGTATATTCTAAAACTTCGACATTACTTCCTGTCAATACATCATGTCGATCTGATGCTCCTATATTATTCTACTAATCACGGGGTGCTCAATAGACATCATTCTTTGGTACATGAATATGATATGATAATATTCATCTAATCAAAAGTATTACGGACGTCCATTACGGTCCGGTGCTTTCACATGACCATTTACAACCTTCGACACTATTTCTGTCAATTTATCAAATTTCTGAATGTCTAATATTATATATGATAATATTCATCTAATCAAAAGTATTACGGACGTCCATTACGGTCCGGTGCTTTCACATGACCATTTACAACCTTCGACACTATTTCTGTCAATTTATCAAATTTCTGAATGTCTAATATTATTGTACGTATTGCGGGGATCACAATGAACACAACTTTTTTTGCATATAAATTTTTTCGAATATTTTGCATCGAAATTGGATTTTTACGGTCCTCCAGTATGGTTTGGATCTTACATATGATACTTCAAAATTTTCGGCATTCATTCTGTTAATATATCATATCGATTTGAATGTTTTATATTATTTTGCGGCCCACGGGAATCACATGAACACCACATATTTGTACTAATATATCATCTAATATTATTTTTCGTCTCTGAAATATTACGGCCTTCCAGTTCCCACGGGAATCACATGAACACCACATATTTGTACTAATATATCATCTAATATTATTTTTCGTCTCTGAAATATTACGGCCTTCCAGTACTGTTCGGTGCTTACGTATTACCATTAAAAATTCTCGATATTCATTCTGACAATTTATTTTCTCAATCTGAGTGAGTTGTATTATGCTATTCATCGCTTGGATTACAATAGATACAATTTTATAATACATGACGATTTAGTCTAATATTATTTATCTGGCTCGTAATATTAGGGTATTGTCCGGAGCTTACATACTATCTTACAAAATATTCGAAACTCATTCTATCAAAATATTATCTCCATCTGATTTTCTGATACTATCCTACGATTCGCGGGGATCCCAATGAACACAATTATTTAATATATAACTATGATCTAACATTATTTATCGATCACGAATTATTACGTTCCGGTTATGGTACGTGGCATACATTTGACCTTTTAAAGCTTTCGACATATTTTCCATCAATATATTATCATTATCTGATGGTACTATACTATTCCTCGCATCGCTGGGAAAAATACAATTTTTTAATATACACAACGAACACAATTTTTTAATATAGAACGACGATCTAACATTACTTATCCACCCTGAAATATTGCGATCCTCCATTAAGCTTCGTGACATATATGTGTCAATTCAAAATTTTCGACAAAAATTCAGTCAATACCTCATTTAGATCTGATTGTATTTTATTAATCTACGCACATCGGGAATGACTATGAACCGATGTTCTTAATATATAACAACGATCTAACGTTAGAGACGCTGTAGTATTACGGTCCTCCAATACTGTTCGGTGGTTACATGTGATCATTCAAAATTTTGGAAAATCATTCTGTCAATAAATCATGTCGATCTGATTGCTTCAGATTGTTCTACGCGTATCACAATGAACACAGTTACTTAATGTTTGACGACGATCAAATATTATTGACCTAGCCTGAATTATTAGTTTTTCCTGTACGTGAAATGAGATTACCGCTTTGATAATAATCGACATTCCCCGTGTTAGTATATTACTTCGATCAGATAGTCTTATTATTTTACACATTCCAGTGATAAATATAAATATTTTACACATAAATATTTTACACATTCCAGTGATAATGTATATCGATTACCTAATATTATTTATCTCACACAAGAATTATGGTATCCCGGTGAGTAAAATGAAATTTATATATGCAACCGGAAATTTCTGAACCATACAGTACTAATATTTATTTCGATCTGGTAGTGTAATATTATTATGTGCATCGCCGGGATCTTTATGAAATCAAATTTTCTTATATATAACGACGATGTTACACTATTGTGTAACACTTGAATAAACAGATCGATGATCATCACCACATCGATGTATTATCTTAACCTGATAATCTTATATTATTTTACTCATCGCGTGGTCCGCTATGAACATAATTTCTTAATATGTAACGACGATCTTGCTTTATTTATTGGCCCTGAAGTATTATGGGCCTCCGGTACGTTACTGAGTTTACATGTGTCGATTCAAAAATTACGACATTCAGTCAGTCAATATATCATACCGATCTGATTGCCTCATGATATTTTCCATCTTGGGGTTCACAATATTCACCATTTACTCGTACATAAATGTTATCTGATATTATTTATCAACCATGAAATGTTACTGTCCTCTGGTACCGTTCGGGGCTTACATTAGTCATTTCAAAAATTTCAACCTTCATTCTGTCATTATACCTTATCGATATATAGGTTTAATATTATTCTACGTTTAATATTATTCTATTCTATTTTTTTGTTCAAAAAATAACATTTAATATTATTTGTCCACATAGGAATATTACGATTCTCCGGTACGAATGGGACTTGCGAATTACGATTCAATGAATTCGACATTCATAGAATCAATATATCATATTGATCTGATTTTCTCATATTATTCTATGTGTCACCGCTTTCGCAAAGGAGATAATTCCTTTGTACATATATGTCGTCTTATATTATTTATCGGTCCTGAAATAATACGATTTTTCGGTACGTGGAATGAGGTTCATATGCTCTTTGAAAAATCACATACACTGTGTCAATATATGAATTCTATCTGAATGTTTTATAATACTCCACGAATCGCGGGAAACAATATGAACAGAATTTTTTGTAATGTGACGACGATCTAATTTTATTTATCGGCAATGAAGTATTACGCTTTTCCCTTAATTTCTGCACATACACTTTGAAAGCTACCTACATCCACCGTGCCACATATATTACCTTTATTGATTTGTATTTTCCTACGCTTTGCGGGAATAATTAAAACTCCCAGTACTTAGTGTATAATAATTGACGGATATTATTTCTCTTACAAAAAGTTTACTGTGTTCCGATACGTGAAAAGATGTCTATATGTGCTATTTGAAAATACTAGACCATAGAGTACTAATATATTATTTTGATCTGTTGTTCCTGTATTGCTCTACGCATTGCAGAGGTCGCTATGAACACAACTCCTTAATATATATCGACGATGTGGTATTATTTATCTGTCCTGAGTTGTTACTGTTCGTGGTATATATGTGACAATTCAAAATTTTCGACTTTCATTCTGTCAATACATCATATCGATCTGATTGCTTCAAATGTGTTCATGAGGATCACAATGAATACAATTTTCTAATATGTAAATACGACCTAATATTATTTATCGTCTATGACACATTACTGTGTCCCGTAGGAGGAGCGAGGCATACACATGCTACTTGGAAACTCTCGACACTCACCGTATCATAATATTATTTAGATATAAGTGTCTCATGTTATTCCACTAATCGCGGGGATCAATGTGAACCCAACTTTTTCGTATACAATTACGATCTAATGCTATCTATCGACGCGATATATTACGGTGTTCCGTAACGTGGAATGAGGTTTAGATATGCTCCTTGAAATTCTGCTATAAGCATTCTATCAATATCTTATCCAATCTGATAGCCTTGTTTTCTCCTAGGCACCGCGGCGATGTCTTTAATGTTAATTTTTTAATACATAAGTACTACATAATACTACTTGTCCAACCTAAAATATTACGCTGTCCGTCAGTATGTCACGTACATGAAATGAGTATTACATATTATTAGTATTATTGAAAATTCTCGACATTTACAATATCAACATATTATCTCGATCTCGTGGTTTTCTATTGTTCTACGCAATGCGGGAAACACAATGAACACATTGTTTTAATCTAACATTTTTTTCAATCTATAGCATTTTTTAATCTATAGAACACAATTTTTTAATCTATAGCTACAGTCTAATGTCATTTATCGAACCTGAGGCATTACAGCGTTCCGGTAATTGGATCAAGGTTTACATACGCAACTTGAAAATTCTCGGCATTCAGCGTACAAACATATTATCTCGATCTGATGGTGTTGTATTATTGTACGCAATGCGGCGGTACACTATAAACAAGTATTTAATATATAACGACAATATAATACTATTTACCGAGCATGTATTTAAATGAATTTCAGTTTTTTTGAAAGAAGTTACTATACCTTGAAAATTCCAGATCTTGACCATCCTATCATTATACATTACCTCGTATACATACATTATCTCGGTATTACGGTATAATATTATTCTTCACATCGCGGTGATCACTATATGCAGTTTTTTCTGATACACAATGACGATCTAATTATTATTCACCCAGACTGAATTCTTTCGATGTTTCGGTACGTAGAATGAGGTTACATTCTCTCCTTGACAATCCTCGACTTTCACGGTATCAATGTATTTAGATCCGATACTCCTAGACTTACGTACGAAACGCGGGGATTACTATAAACACAATTTTCTAATGCACACGTGCGATTTAATATTGTAGAGCCTGAAATGTATCGGTGTTTCGGTATATGGAATGAGATTTACGTATAGTCGTTGAAAATTTTCGACATCTTCCGTATAAATATAATATCGCGGTGAAGTTTTTCTATTACTCTACACATGGCAGTGATCTATTAATACAATTTTTTAAAATATAACAAGGATCTAATATTATTTATTAAACCTGAAATATTACTTTGATCCAGTACGTGAAAAGTTCATTACATATACCGATTTAAAATTCTCGACACTCTCAGTACAAATAAATAATCTCGAACTGATGGCCTTATATATTTCTGAACATCGCGGGGATCGCGATGAAAATAATTTTTTAATATGTAACGATGATCTAATGTTGTTTAACAAAACTGAAATATTATGATGTTTCGTTACGTCGAATGATGTTTCAGATGCTACTTTAAAATACTCTATGTACATTGCACTAGTATATTTAATCGGTCAGATGGTCTTTAATTATACTACGTACTGTGAGGTTCACAATGAACAGAATCCTTCAATACTTAAGATCGATCTAATATTCTTTATCAACTCCGAAGTATTACGCTCCTCCGCTGCGAGTCGGGTCTTGGATATGACCATTGAAATCTTGTGACAGTCATTCTATCAATACATTATATCGATCTGATAGTCCTATATTATTCCACGCATCGCGGAGATCACAAAAAAAACACAATTTGTAAATATATACGACGATATCGTTATTAATCGACTCCGAAATATTACGTTCCTCCAGGACTCCTCGGGGTTCAGATATGGACCTTCATACTTGCCGACATTCCTTCTCAATATATAATATCGATCTGAAGGATTTCCATTTTGCTACGCACCGCGAGGATCACAATTGTTTAGTATCTAACAACTGTCCCGTATTATTTAACAACCTTGAACTATTACGTACCTCCTGTGCGGTTCGTGGTTTACATATGTCTATTCAAAACTTTCGACACTCATTCTGTCAACATCTCAATCTCATGATCAAATTATATTATTCTACACATAACGGGGTCACACTGATGTCAATTTTTAAATACATAACGACTATCCAATTCTATTTATTGATTTGTATCTGTCTTTCGGTACGGTTCGGTGCTTACATTTAAATATTCAAAGCTTTCTACACTCATTTTGTCATTATATTATCTCGATTTAATTACCTTGTACTACTCTATGCTTCGCGGGAATCACAATGAAACAATTTTTTCAAATATAAAGACGATCTGGTGTCTATCGACCCCGATTATTACTGTCCTCCGGTTCGTTTCGGAGATTCATATCAAAGTTCAAAATTTTCGACATTCATTCTATCGATATATTATCAAGATTTCATGTAACAATGATTTAATACTATGTATACACTCAGTAATGTTAATTTTCTTCGGGTTACATATCACATATAAAATTTTCGACATCACTTCTGTCATTATATTGTTTAGACCTGATGGTCTGATACTAATCTACGCATCGCTGGGACCACGATGAATATATATTTTCTACGACTATATAATCGACGACTTAATATTATTTACCGATCTCTAAATGTTCTCCATCCATTCTGTCATTATATCATCTCGATCTGATGGTTTTTATGATTATACGCATCGCGTGTTTTGTAATGATTCTAATTTTTCAATATGTAACGACGATATATTATTGTATATCGACTACGAAATATTGTTGCTCTCTGGTAAGCTTCGGGGCATACATTGACAATTCGAAGTACTCGACATTCATTCTGTCAATTTATTATCTCGATTTGATTGTCTAATATCGTATTACGCATCGCGGGTAACACTATCAACCAATTTGTTTTATTAATAACAACGATCTAATGCTATTTGTGGTCTCTGAAACATTTCGGTGCTTCGGTGCGGTTCAGAGCTTACATATGACAATTCAAAGCATGCGACATTCTCTTTGTCAATATATTAACTAGATCTGATGGTCCTTTATTATTCTACGCATCGCGTGAATCAAACAATATATTTTTTATTATATAAAAGAGTTCTAATGTTATTTATCGACCCTGAAATGTTACGTTCCTCCCGTAGGTTTTGTTATTTATATATGCCTCTTCAAAAATTTCGAAATTTGTTCTATGAACATATTATCTCGGTCTGATGGTCTTAAATTATAGTACTCATCGCGGGGATCACAATGAAACAATTTTTTTATATATATTACCGTCTAATATTCTATATATATTACCGTCTATCGACAATTAAATTATATGTCCCTTCGGAACGGTTAGGGTCTTACAAGTGACAATAAAAATTTTCGACCTTCATTCTGTCATTATATAATATTTAACTGATGTCTTATGTAATTCTACGTATTGCTGGAAAAGCTGGGAACTCTACTTTTTGTTAAAATGTAACGACAATCTAATATTATCGACTTGAAATGTTAAGGTGCTCCCGAACGTGGAATTAGGATTACATATGATCATCTAAATTTCACATCACCGTATATTATCATGAGCTCAATTTTTTGATACATAACGATTATCTGATTTTACTTATTGACCCTGAAATATTACGTTGTTGCAGTACAAAGAATGAAGTTACCATAAGACTTTGAAGTTCTCGACATTCACCGTATCAATATATTATCTCGTCCCTTATATATGTACCCTATTTTTTAATGTATTAACGACGATCTAGTATAATTTATCGATTCTTACGTATTTCGGTGTTCCTGTATATGCAATGTGGTTCTCATATGCTAATTGAAATGTCTTCTCCGTATCAATATATTATTTCGAGCACATTGATTTGAATTATTCAACGCCACGCGGGTATCATTGTGAACACAATTTTTTAATATATAATGACAATTATTTAACGAACATGAAATATTACGGAGTTCAGGTTCCTGAAATGAGGTTTACATGGGACTGTATATATATTCTGAATATATATCATATCGATCTGATAGTCTTATATTATTCGCATCGCGTGGTGCACTAGAAACACCATTTTATTGACCTAATCAATGTCCATAATTTTGAATGGTCATATGTGTCCCTTATTCCAAAGGAAATTCGTAATAATTCAGGCTCGATAAATAGTATCATATGATATATGTGCAATAAAATGAGGTTCATAGTAATCCTCGTGAGTCGAAAGGAAATACCACAATTAGATCGATATGATATAACGATAAAATGGATGTCGAGTATTTTAGAATGTCGTATAAAAACCTCATTCCACGAACCGAACCTCTATAATATTTCAGGGTAGATTATTAAAATTTGATGATATTTATGTACAAAAATATGTTGTTGATTGTAAACCCCGCGTTGCATATAATAATATATGACCATAAAGTCGATATCGCACGTCAACTGAATGAAGCTGGATAATTTTGAATTGACATACTTAAACGTCATTCCACGTTTCGGAACCCTGATTGTTTCAGGCTTGTTAAATAGTATTAAATGACACTTATGTACAAAAAAATGGTGTACATTGTGAACGCTGCGACGCGTAGAATGGTACGTCCATAAAACCAATATGATATATTGGAAGAATGAATGAGGAACTCAAGGTACTGAATTGTCATATGTAATGTACATCTCCGTAACATTGTATGCTTGATAAATATTATTAGGCCTTGGTTATGTATTAAAAATTTTTTTTCACTGTAGTTTCCGATGTTCTTGTAGTAATAAATACTATGAGATATAAATATGGAGGTATAATATAGGTACAGTTCTTGTCGAGAAATTTCAATGGGCATATGCAAATCTCACTCCACTTACCGAAATACCGACTTACCTCTGACTCGGTAAATTATATTTGACCGTCATTATACATTAAAGAAAAGCATTCATAGTGGTCCCCGTGATGTGCAGAATAATATAAAGTCATAAAATTGAGGTAATATATTTATATCGTGAAATGTGCGAATTATCAAGTACATAACGTAGACACGATTTCACGTATCATATTATATGTTAAACAATTATTAGTAGTAGAGATCACCACACTGCACAGTATAATAACAGATCATCAAGTCGGGATAAAATACTGATATGGTGATTTTCCAGAATTTTCAGGGAGCATGTGTAAACCTAATTCCACGTAAAGAAACAAAGTAATATTTTAGGATCGGTGAATAATATAAGGTCATCCTTATATAGTAAAAATTTTGCTCAAAGCGAACTCCACGTAGAATGATAAAATCAGTTCGTGACAATGCGTTGAATGTCGACCATTTTCAAGGAGCACATGTAACCACATTCCACCAGACATTACTGCATAATAATAGAGTGACGATAAACATCATTAGATCGCCGATAAATATCAAAAGAAATGTTCATAGTGATAACAATACAATATAAGGACACCAGAGGGAGATAATCTATGGATAGAGTGATTGTAGAATATTTTGAATGACCATACGTAAGCACTAATTCTAACCAGAGAAAGAAGAGTATTACTTCGGGGACGATAAATAACACTAAATGGTTTGTTTATTTAAAAAACTTTGTCCATTTCGAAACCCGCGATGCGTAAAATAGTATAAGACAATCAGATAGACATGATACATTGAATGGACGTAGAATGCCTTTAATTGTCATACGCAAGCCACGATCCGTACCGAAGGAACGTATTATTTCGGGGACGATAAATAATACTAAATCGTAGTTTTATAATAAAAAATTTCTTCATTCAGGTATCAGCGATGCGTAGAATAGTATAAGACAATCAGATCTAGACAAACATTAATAGGATATATGTAGAATGATCATATGTAATCCTCGATATGTACCGAAGTAGAGTATCAATTCGGGGACGATAGATAATACTAAATCGTTGGTTTATATTAAAAAGTTTTTTCATTTTGATACCCGCTATCCGTAGAACAATATAGGACTATTAGATCGAGATAAAACATTAATAGAATGAATTTAGTACACTTTGAATTATCATATCTAAGCCCCGATCCGTACCACAGGAGCGTATTATTTCGGGAACGATGAAAAATGCTAAGTCGTCATTTTATTTAAAAAAATAATTTGAACATGTTACTAACCGCTATTCGTAGAGTGATATAAGACCATCTGATAAAGTTAATATTTTGATAGAATCAATGTAGAATGTTTTGCATGATCATTTGTAAGCCCTGATTTGTACCGAAGGATCTTATTATCTCAGCGACGACAAATAATACTAAGTCCAGTTTTATATTATAAAATTTAGTTCATTGTAATTCCCGCAAGTAGGGGAATAATATAAGGACATCAGATGCAGATAATCGATTGATAGTGTAAATGCAGAATATTTTGAACCATCATATGTAAGTTCCATGCGTACTGGGGGAGCGTTTTAGTTCAGGGAACATAAGTACTAAAAAATCGTTGTTTTATATTACAAAATTACTGGTCACTGCGATTCCCACGTTGTGTAAAATAATATAAGACCATCAGATCGAAATTAAATATTGAGGGAATAACTGTAGAATATTTTGAATGACCATACGTACGCCTCGATTCGTACCGGTGCAGAGCACACGTCGAAGACGATAAATAGGACTAGACCGTCGTTAAATATTATAAAATTATTTCGTTGTGATCCCCGCGATGACAAGAATATTATGAGACACTCAGAGAAATATAATCTATTGATAGATTGAATGTAAAATATTTTGAATGTAATCTCCTTACCGTCCGAGCATATTTGACCCGTCCGTGCTATTTCCAGTACGATAAATAACACTATGTCAATGGTTTGTACATTTCGATGAACATGTACATTACGCGGGATGAAGAGAAGAGTGTAAGACCATCAGATCGATATAATACATTGATAGAATGAATGTGGTATATTTTCAATGAAAATATATGAGCGTTTTATTGCGGGGACTATAAATGATAATGAATCGTTGTTTTATATTAAAAAATTGTATTCATTTTAATCATCGAGATGCGCAGAATGATATGCGACCATCAGATTGAGATAATACAATAACAGAATGAATGTAGAATATATTTAATTACCATATGTAAGCGATTAAACGTACCGGAGCAACGTATAATTTCGGGAACGATAATTCATACTAAACCGTTTTCTTATACTAGGAAACATGTCAATTTTGAAACCCGAGATACAAGACCAATATAGAACAATATAAGACCAACACATCGATGTAGTACAATGGTAGAAAGAATGTAGAATATTTTGAATGATCGCATGTAATCCCAGATACGTAACGGCGGAACGTATTGTTTCGAAGACGATAATCAATACTGGATCTTCGTTATATATTAAAAAATTGCGTTGATAGTAATCCCAGCGATGCATAGAAAGATAAAAGAACATCAGAGGGAAATAATTTGCGGGTAGAGTGAACGTAGACTATTTCGAATTATCATATGCATGCCCCGATCTGTACCGGAGTTCACTACTACAGGGACGATAAATAATATTGGATCTTTGTTATATATTAAATCATAGCTTCATTGCTATGCCCGCGATTCATGGAATAATATAAGGCCTTCAGAGGGAGATAATCTATTGATAGAGTGAATGTAAAATATTTTGAAAAATCATATATATACCCCGATCAGTACTGTTTTAAGGACGATAAATAATACTAAATCGCACTTTCATATTAAAAAATTTGTTCATTTGGATGCTCGCTAAGCGTAGAATGATATAAGAACTTCAGAGATAATATGTTGATTGAATGTATATAGAATGTTTTGAGTTTTCATATGTATGCTCTGATACGTAACGGAGAAGCGCATTATTTCGCGCATTATATACGATAAATAATACAAAATCGTCGTGATAAATTAAAAAATTGTGGTTATTGTAATTCCCATGATGCGTAGAACAATATAAGACCAGACTTCAGAGAGAGATAATTTATTTTTACAGTTAACGAAGAACATATGTAAGCACCTATCAGTACTGGAGGAGCGTAACATTTCGGGGACGATGAAGAACATTAAATCATTGTTTTATATTACAAAATTTTGTTCATTGTGCTCACTGCGATGCGAAAAGTAACCGTCATAGGGAGATAAGTTATTGATAGAGTGAATGTAGAATATTTTGAATGATAATATGTAAGCCTCGATCCGTACCGGAGGTGTATTTTATTGCGGGGTCGATAAATAATATTGGATTGTCGTTATATTGTATGAAATTGTATTCATTGTTTTCCCGCGCAATGCGTAGACTAGTATAAGAACATGAGAAAGATATAATCTGCAGATAGAGTGAATGTAGAATAATTTGAATGATCATATGTAACCCCCGATACGTACCAGAGGAGCGTATTATTTCGGAGGCGATATAAATAATAATAAATCGTTTTATAATAAAAAAAAAGTTTTCATAATTGTGATCCCCTCGATGCATAGAATAATATAAGTCCTTTAGGTCGATATTATGGACTGACAGATTGAATGACGAAAATTTTGAAGATCCAAAAGGTAAGCCCTTATCAGTGCCAGAGGAGCGTAGTATTTCATAGCTGATAAATAATATTAGATGATATTCATCTACAAAGTGTGGTGTAATTGTGATACCCGCTATATGTAGAATAATAGAAGACCATCAGTTCGATTTGTTTTATTGGCAGAATGAATGTCGGAAGTTTTGATTCGTCATATGTGAGCCCATATCCGACTCGGAGAAACGTAATATTTCATGGACGATGTACAAAATTGGTAAACATTTGTGTGGAAAGAATGATGTTCGTTGAGATCCCCGTAATGCGTCGGATTATGTAAAATCATCAGATCCATATGATATATTAACAGAGTGAATGTCAAAAATTTTCATTTATGATATGTGGGACCGTGCCAGTGCAGAAGAACTGTAATATTTCAGTGTCGACAAATAAAATTAGATAATATTTATGCAGAAAGGATTGTTTGCTGTGATCCGGCGTACCGAAATTTCGTGATATATCAGGGGAAGTAAATAGTATTAAATGATGTGAATGTGAAATGCATTGTGATCCACGGGATGCGTAGAATAATAGGTAACCATTAAATTGATACGACATGTTGACAGAATGTATGTGTACAATTTTGAATTGGCATATGGAAACCTCATTCAACGTACAGGAAGTTCGTAGTGTTTCAGACTCGATAAAAATGTTATATGATATTTATACACCAAAAAACTATGTTCACTTAGAAACTCTCCCTCCGTAGAATAATATAATACTATAAAATCTTTATGATATATTGAAAGAATGAAAATGGAAAATTTTGAATGCCCATATGTGGACCTTATTTTCTGCACCGAAATTCCGTTCTTTCAGACGAAACATTACATGATATTTAGTTGAAATTAATGGTGTTCATTGTGACCCCAGAGATACGTGGAATAGCATAAGACCATAAAATCGATATGATATTGACAGAACGAATGTGGAATATTTTGAATGGTCAAGTGTAAAGATCACTACACGTATCAGAATTACGTAATACGGTCTGTCTCATTAAATGATATCAGATGTTATTTACATATTATAAAAGGGTTTCCGTAGTGATCCCAGCGATGCGTTGAGTATTATGAGACCAACAGTTGGAATTCATATATTGACAGAAGTAGTGTCCAAAAATTTCCACGGCCACAAGTAAACCTCGTTTCACATACCGCAAACTCTAATTATTTGTGGCTCAATAAATAGTATCAGGTGATATTTATGTACAAAAAAATGGTGATCCTAGTGGACAATTAGATTGATATTATATTGCGGATGTATACTACGTACCCGAAATATGTAATATTTAAGACTTTATAAATGAGGAATCGATAAATCCGATTGTTTTAGATAATTTTTCTAGATAACGCTAGGATCAGTTTGAAATCAATTTTTCAATATTTGACGATGGTCTAATAGTATTTAACGGCCTTAAAGTATTATGTTGTTCCGGTACGTGGAATGAAGTTTGAATATTTTCCATCAGATACCACTACATTCACCGTGCCGATATATTATCTCGATATGATGGTCTTGTACTATTCTACGCATCGCGAAGCTCACTATAAATAACATCATTTTTTTGTACGTAAATATCACCTAAAATTATTCATCTAATCTATACATTATGGAGTTTACAGAGTTTACATAATACAAATCAAAATTTTCCACAATATTTCTCTCAAAATATCATATTAATTTTATGGTATTATGTTATTCTATTAATCGCGGGGTTCACAATAAACACCATTCTTTATACATAAATATCATCCAAAAATAGTCTGGCCCGAAAATTTACGAATTTCCGGTACGTGGAATGAGATTTTCATACGAGACTTCAAAATTTTCCACATTCTGTCGATACATCATATCATTTGTATCGTCGTGTATTTTACTGAGCTGAATGAACACCACTTTTGTGTCAAAAAATATCATCTAATATTATTTCATCGTGCATGAATGTGTTACGGAGTTCCTGTACATTGGATAACGTTAACATGTGAATATTCAAAATTTCTGTCATTCATTCTGTCAATTTATCATATTTTTCAGACCATCCTATTATTCGACACCTCGCGGGTATCACTGTGAACAGAATTTTAATGTCATCTGATGTTATTTATCAAACATGAGATATTACGGATTTCCGGTACGTGGAATGAGGTTCACACATGACCATGCAGAATACTCGACATGCATTCGGTAATTACACATCATATCGATTTGATGATAATATTTTGATAATATTTTGCGCGCCGCGGAATCTCTATGGAAAGCGTTTTGTTATACATAGATATCATCAGATATAATTGACATCAGATATAATTGTTATACATAGATATCATCAGATATAATTGATATGATTGAGCGTGAAATAGTACGGAATTCATGTGCGTGGAATTTGGTATACATATCACAATTCATAGTTTTTGACATTCACTATGTCACTATGATATCGACCTGGCGAACTTATATGCTCATGTATATTGCGGGTATCGCTATGAACACAATTTCTTTATATATATCAACGATATTATATTATTTATCGACCATGAAGTATTACAGTTTCAAAAGTCATGAAATAATATTATAAAATATGCATTAACGAACTATTTGATACTGAACCCATCGACGTGTCCAATAATATATGACGATCAGACTGGGATCAGATTTGATACGGTGAATATCGAGAAATTTCAAGGGGAATATGAAACCTTATTCCACTTACCGATCGACCGTAATGCTTCAGTGCCAATAAATAATATTAGATCGTATTTATATTAAAAAAGAACGTTTATAGTGTGCCCCGCAATGCATAGAATAATATGAATCCATAAGATCGTGATATTATATTGACAAAATGAATGTCGAAAATTTTGAGTGGTATATGAAATCGATTAAAGTTACCATAAGACCGTAATAATTCGAAATCAATAAATTACATCATATAGTCGTTATATAATAAAGTATTGTATATATTGTGATCCACGCGGTCAGTAGAGTAATATAAGGCAATAATATCGAGATAACATATTGTCGAAGTGAATGACGAAAATTCTGAATGGTCATATGTAAGATCAGAATCATATGGTGTACAGAAAGTTTTCGGGACCGATATAATTTTAGAAAGGCGTTTACAAAAAATTGTGTTCATTGTATTCCCGCGATGAGTAGAATAATAAAAGTCCGTCAGTTTGATATAATATATCGAGAGCACGAATATCGAAAATTTTGAAAGGTCATATAGAAGCCCCTAACCTTTCCTGTGGTACGTAATATTTGGGAGTCGATATATAGTGTTAGATAGTCGTTATAAATAATATAATTGTGACAATTGTGGTTCTCACAATGCACAGACTATTATAGAAACATCAGATCGGGATAATATATTAACAGAATGGATGTCGAAAAATGTAAATTATAATGAAAGCCCCCAATCGTACCCAATAGTACCGTAACAATTTGGATGTGACAAATAAAACTAGATCGTCGTTTTATGTTAAAAAAACTTTATTAACTGTGACCCCAGCGAGGTGTAGAACTATTTAGAACTATCATACCGAAATAATATACGGACAGAATGAATGTTAAATACTTTGAATGGTCATTTGTAAGCCCCGAGTCGTACCAGATGACCGAAAACGTTCAGAGTCTATAAATAATACCTTATCGTCGTTATTATAAAAGAATGTACTATTGTGCTCTCCGCGATGCATAAAATTATATTAGAATATCGAATACAGATAATATTATGACTGAATGAATTCGAATGCTTTAAATGGTCACATGCGATTGCCGAGATGTATTGAAAGAACGTCACATCCCATGGTTGATAAATAATATTAGATGGATGTATTAAAAAATTGAGTACATTGCGATCCCCGCGATGCATAGAATGTTATAGGATCATCAGATCGTGACAACATATTGACGAATGTTGTAAGTAATGCATTGTGAGCTGTACGAACTATAAATCAGAAGGTCCGTAATGTTACGATAAATAATATTAGATCACCGGTATATATTAAATAATTGTAATCATTGTGATCCCCGTGAAGCGCAGAATAATATAAGGCCATCAGACCTAGATTACATAATATCAGAATGAATGTTGAAAACTTTAAATGGTCATATAAAATCCCCTTAACGAATAGAGAACAGTATTATTTCGAGGTCGATAAATATTGTTCATTGTGAATTCCTCGTTGCGTAGTATAATATAATAATTTTAGACCGAGATAATATGTCGGCAGAATGAAAGTCGTAAGATTTGATTGGCCACATTTGTACACGGTTCCGCGGACCGGAATTCCGTAACATATCAAGCTCAATAAATAATATTAGATGATAATTATATACAAAAAAGTGGTTCAATATACAAATAATATTTGACAATCAGATTGAGATTATATATTGATAGAATATATTTCGAAAATTTTGCGTAGTCATATGTAAGCCTCGACTAGTAACCGAGGACCGAAATTTTTCGAAGTCGATACGCAACATTAGAACGTTGTTATATATTAAAAAATTGTTCATTGTGATCCCCGCGATGCAAAGAGTACTATTAGACCACCAGTTGGTTCGGTCAAATGTAACCTCACGTAATGGAACTTCGTAATATTTGAGGCACGATAATTAACACAGATTATATTTCTGTACAAATGTACCTTCACGTAATGGAACTTCGTAATATTTGAGGCACGATAATTAACACAGATTATATTTCTGTAGAAATGTATGATGTTCATTGTGAAGCACATTATAATTCAAGACCATAAAAACGATATGATATGATGTCAGAATCAATGTTAAAAATTTTGAATCGTCGCATGTAAACCTAACCTAACCTAACCTAACCTAACCTAACCTAAACCTATTTCCACGTAACTGAACAGCGAACCATTTCAAGCTCGATAAATAATGATAGAAGATGTCAATTATGATGAGATTTCATTGTAAACCCCACGTTATGCAGAAAATTATAAGACAATAAAATCTGAATTATATAATTTCAGAATGAATGTGAAGAATTTTGAAGTGATATGTGTAAACCTTATCCCGCGTAACGGAAATCTATAATATTTCAGGGATGACAAGAAATATTGTATGATATCTATGTCCCAAAAAAATTTGTTTATTATTAACCTCGCAATGTGTATAATAAAATGAGACTACAAAATCGATATGATGTTGAGTGAATAAATGTGGGAAGTAAGGGGGGGGGTAATACGTAAACATCATTTCACGTATCGGAAATACGTAATACTTCAGGCATGATAAATGATAGATGACATTTATGCACAAAAAATGTTATTCATTCCAAAAACTCGATACGTATAATAATATTAAAAAATAAAATCGGAATTATATGTTGGAATGAAAGTGAAGAATATGAAGTGACATTTAAACCTCATACCACATATCTAAAAACGGCAACATTTCAGGCTCAATAAAAAATATTAGATATTTGAGCACAAAGAATGGTGTTCATTGAGTACTCCGCGATGCACAAAATAATTGAAGACAATAAAATCCGTATGATATTAAAAAGAATGAAACTGGAAAATTTTGAATAGTCATATGTTAACTTCATTCCACGTACCCGTACTCCGATATGTTCCAACCTCGATAAATGACATTAGATGATATCGATGTTCAACAAAGTTGTGTTCTTTGTGATCCGCGCAATGTGTAGAATAACATAAAGACAACAGAATCGTTGCGACAGAATGAATGCTGTATACTGTGAATTGTCATATGTAAACATCATTCTACGTACCGGAACACCGTAACACTTCATGCTGAATTAATAATATTACATGTCAATTATGTTCAAAAAATGGCGTGTGCCACGCAATGAGTAGAATAATATAACGCCATCGAATCGATATGACATATTGACAGAATAAATGTGGAAAATTTTGAAGTTTCTTATGTAATCATCATTCCACCCGTTCGAAATCCGAAATGATTAAAGCCTTGTTAATAACAAAAAGAGATATTTATGTATAAATAAATGGTGTCCATTTATGAACCCCGTGATGCGTAGAGTAATATATACCATAAAACCGGTATGATATATTCACAGAATGAATATAGAAAATTCAGAATTGACATATGTTAATATCATTGCACGTACCGGGTTTCCGCAATGTTTCAGGCTCAATAAATGATATTAGATGGTATCTATTTAAAAGAAAATAGTAATAATTGTGGGCTAAGCGATGCGTAGAACAATCTAATGCCATAAAATTGTTTGAATATGTTTACAGACTGAATGTGGGAAATTTTAAATTTTCATATGTAGACCTCAACACACGAATCGGAAATCCGTATTACTTAACGAACGATAAATATTATTACATGGTATTTATGTAGAAAAAAAACCGGTGTTCATTGACCTCTTGATGAATAAAATAATATAGAACCATAAAATCTGTATAATTGACTGACAGGGTGAATGTTAAATTTTTTCAATATTCTTATGTAAACCTCGTACCACGTGCGGAAAACTGCATTAATTTAGGATCATAAACAATATTCGACGATATTAATGTACAAAAAAATGATGTATATTGTGAACATCGCGTAGAGAAATACAAGAGCATAAAATGTGATACATTGACTGAATTTTTGGGAAAGGTTTGAATGTCCATATTTGAACCTCATTCCACGTATCATAATTTCGTAATACTTCAGGCTCTATTAATAACATTAGATGATGTTTGTGTATAAAAGAATTGTGTTCATTGGCATCAGCCCCGCGATGCATTGAATAATAAAAGATCATAAAATCTATATTATATATAGGCAGAATGAAAGTGGAAATTTAAATGTACATGTGTAAACTTTATTCCACGTACCAGAACTCCGTAGTATTTCAGGCTCGATAAATGTTATTTGATGATATTTATATACAAAGATTGTATTCATTTTGATCCCCGCTATGCTTAGAATAATATATGCTCACTTAATCTATTTGATATATTGACCGTATTAGTGCAGAAAATTTTGAATCGTCATGTGTAAACCTCATATCTCGTGCAGGAACTTCGTAACATTTCAGGTTCGATAAATAATATTGGATCATATATGCGTAAAAAAATGAGGTACATTGTGATCCTCGCGATGTATAGAATAATACAAGACCATAAAATGAATATGATATACCGACAGAATGAATTTGGGCAATTTTGTGCGGTTATATATAAACCAAGTACCGGAATTCCGTAACATTTCAGAGTAGATAAATAACATAAGTCGACATACGTGTACGAAACAATGATGTCCATTATGAAATACGCGATGTGTATGGTAATATAAGACCATAAAATCGATATGATATATTGACGGAATGTATGTGGAAAATCTTGAATGGTATGTAAACGTAACTGCACACCGCAAAATTTTAGGCTCGATAAATAGAATTTGATGATCTTTATATACACAAAATGTTGTTTGTGAACCCCGAGATACGTTTAGTGGTGGGAACATAAAATCGATATGATGGCCTGAATGAATTTGGAAATTTTTGAAGTTTCATTTGTTAGCCTCATCCCAAGTACAGGAACTCCGTAATGTATTCAGGTACGTTAAATAACAATAGACGACTATTATGTGCAAGAAAATTGTTTTTCATTGTGAACATCGAATTGCATATCATTGCATGAGCCAAAAAAGTGATATGATATATTAGTAAATGAATATTGAAAATTTTGAACGCTCATATGTAGCCTACTTCCACAAACCAGAACCTAAGAGCCCCAATATATAATATCAGATGGTATTTGTGTACAAAGAGAGGAGTTAATTGTGAACCTCGCGATTCGCAGAATACTATAATATTATATATAAGCCCACAAAACCGATATGATATATTGACATTATGAATGTGGAAAATTTTGAACGTCATATAAAATCCTAAGTCCACGTAGAGGAATTCCGAAATATTTCAGGCTGTTTAAGTGCCATCAGATGGTATTTATGTACAAAAGATGGTTTACATTGTGATCCCAGGTTACATTCAGAACCCCACGCTACGTAAAATAATATGAGAACATAAAATCGTTATGATATATTCACAGAATAAATGTGGAAAGTTTTGAATGGACATATGTATGCGTTATTCCATGTCCCGGAAATCTCTAATACTTCAGATTGCGTGAGGAGAACTTTGAACGGACATATTTAATCATCATTTCACGTACCTGAATTCGGGAATACTTCGGGGTCAATAAATAATATTAAATGATGTTCATGTAAAAAAGATTGCTGTCCTTGTGAACCCCGCGATATGTAGTATTAAAACAATAAAATCGATATGATATACTGTCAGAATGAAGGTGGTAAATTTGATTTTCCATATGTATACCTAATTCAACGTATACCTAACGTATACCTAATTCATCTACGTAACATTTTTCGATAAATAGTATTAGGTGATATATCTGTACGATAATGAAGTTCACAATGAACGCCGCGATGCGTAGAATAATACAAGATCATTAGACCCATCTGATATTAACAAAATGAACGTAGAAAGTTTTGTATCGTCATAAGTAAAATTCGTTCCACGTATCGGAAATCCGTAATTTCAGTCTCTATATGTAATATTAGATGATATATATGCAGAAAAATCTGGAGTTCATTTTGAACCCTGCAATGCGCAGTATAATATAAAACTATTAAATCTATATGTTATACTGACAGAATGAATGTCCAAAACGTTGAATGGTCATATGTAATCCTCATTCGACGAACCGAAAGACACCGTAATACTTCCGGCAAGATAAATAATATTAAATGACATTTATATTCAATCAAATTGTTCAATCAAATTGTTATCATTGTGATTCCATCGATGCATAGAATAGTATAAGGCAATCGGAACTATATAATATTGACAGAATATATGACGAATATATTGAAGGATCATATGAAAACCACGTACTCTGTCATATGAAACCAGGACTCCGTAGTATTTCAGGATCGATAAATTGTTTTAAATAATATTTATGTACAATAAAGCTTAATAAAAGTGATTCCCGCGATGCGTGGTATATAATAGAAGAACATTACATCAATATGATTTGTGACGGAATGAGTATCGAAGACCTTCAACATTAATATGTAAGCATCATTCCACGTACTGAATTTCCTTAATATTTCAAGCTTGATAAGAAATATTAGATGATACTTATATACCATAAATTTTGTTCATTGTGAATCCGAAGTTGCGTAGAAAGTTATAAGACCATCACAATGATATGATTTATTGACAAAATGAATTTTGATTATTTCGAAGTGTCATATGCAAACCTCATTCAACGTATCGGAAATCAGTAAGATTTGTCGCTGGATAATTAATATTAGAATATATTACAATGAAATAAGTACAATGAAATAGTTTTTATATATCGGCCGATATGATATATTGACTGAATGTATGACAAAAATATTGATGTGAGGTATGAAAACAACATACCACGAACCAGAAATCCGTAATAACGCAGGCTAGATAAATAAAATTGGTTGATATTCAGGTGCAATAAACTCGTATACATTGTGAAGCCCGCGATTCGTCGAATAATATAGGACAGTCAGATCAATTTTATTTATTGACAAATAGAATTTCGAAAACTTTGAATGGCCATAGGTAAATTTTACACGTATGCCGTAATACTTTATTCTCTGTAGGAAATGTTCATATACAATGACAGAGCGTCCAAATCATCTCGGCATAATGTAGAATAGTATGAAATCATCAGACGGTTATGATATATTGGTAGAATGATTGTCAAAAATTTATATGTCCCAAATGTAAACCTCACTCCAAGTACCGACACACGTAATATTTCAGGCTCAATAAATAACATTCGACGATATCTTCGTAGAATGAAATGGTGCACACAGTGAAACCCGCGAAAATTAGAATAATATAAGACGAAAAGATCGATGTAATATATAGACAGATTTAATTTCGATAGTTTTGACCAGACATATAAAAGCCCCGAACCGTAACTGAGAATCGTAATATTTCAGAGTCGATAAATTACGTTTGATCGCCGTAATAATATAAAAATTTTTGACATTTCTGAAACTTGGGATGCGTAAATTAATGTAAGACAATTAGATAGAGATAATATATTGATAGAATGAATGTAGAATGTTTCGAATTATCATATGTAAGCACATATCCGTACCGGAGGAACATAATGTTTCGAGTACGATAAATAATATTGAATGGTGGTTGTATAGTAAAATATAGGGTTCATTGCGTCCACGCGTTACGTAGAATGATATAATATGAACAGAGGGAGATAATCGATTGATGAAGTAAATGTAGTATATTTTCAATAAAATATGTATGCTCCAACCCGTAACGGAGAAGCTTATAATTTCGGGCACGATGAATAATACAAAATTGACGTTTTATAATATAAAAATTGTTCGTTGTGATCCCCAAGATGCGTGGAATAATATAAGACAAGCAGGTCGATATAATTACATTGATAGTGTGACGTAAAAGATTTTGAATGAACATATGTAAACCCCGATCAATGCCGGAGGAGCGTACAATTTCGGGGACAATAAAATATACAAAATCGTTGTTTTATTATAAATAATTTTGTTCATCTTAATCCCCACGATAGAAAAATATACCATCAGATAGTGATAATCTATTCATAGAGTGAATTTAGATTATTTTAAATGATCATATGTAAGCCAAAATCCGTACCGGAGATAGGTGTAATTTTGGAAACGATAAATAATACTAAACCGTTGAATTACATTAAAAAATTCATCGTTATCCCCGCGATATCCCCGCGATATCCCCGCGATGCGAATAGAATTATATAAGAAACTCAGGTCTATATGATATATTTTCAGAATAAATTTCGATGAATTTTATTCGTCATACTGAAGCATAAATCAGTGACGAAGGACTACAATAATACAGGATCGATATATGAAATAAGATGATATACATGCCGAAATGAATAGAGTACATTGTCATGTCCGCGATGCGTGGAATATTAAAATTCCGTCAGATCGTTGTGATATATTGACGGATTTACAGTCGAAAATTTTTATTCGTCATATGTAAGCACCTATCAATGTAGGAGGGCCGTAATAATCCAGTTTATATGATTACATGTCATTTGTGTAGAATGATGGGTGTTGTCAGGTCAATATGTTACTGCCGGACTGGAAGTCGAAAAGTTTGATACGTCACATGAGAGCAACTACGGGTGCCAGAGAGTAATATTTCGGAGGGAACGATAAATAAAATTATGTGACTCTTAGAAACGAATGTGGTTCATTCTGACTCCCGCAATGCGTACAATGGGATAAGAACATTAATTCGGTTTGTTATTGACAGAATGACAGTCGTAAATTTTATTTCGTCATTCATAAGCACCTATAATTTTTGAGGTATCGCAATACTTTAGGAGCGATAAATAATATAAGATGTTATTTATATACAAAGTAATGATGCTCACTTTGAACCCAGTGATGCATAAAACATTATTAGGCTATAAAATCGATGCGACATATTAACAAAATGAATGAGAAAAAATTTGAATTTCCATATGTAAACGTCATTCCACGTAACTCTGTAAGTCTGTAATAATCCAGGATAGACAAATAACATTAGAAGACATTTACCTAGAAAAAATGGTGGTAATTTCGAGTCCTGTAATGCGTAGAATAATATAAAACAATAAAATCGATATGGTATATTGACAGAAAGAATATAGAAATTTTGGAATTATCATATGCAAACTACATTCAACGATGCTGTATTATTTAAGACACGATCGATTAACTGATTCTCGTGTATAAAGAGATGGTGGTCATTATGCACGACGCGATGCGAAGAATATTATAAGTCAATAAAATGGATATGTATTACCGACAGTATGAATGTGAAAAAATTCGAATGGCCATATGTAAACCTCATTCCACGAAACAGATATCCGTAACAATTCAGCGTCATTTTCAATAGAAAGAATTAGACGATATTTACGTAGAAAAAAATGCCTTCCCTTGCAGATGCCGCGATGCATAGCATAATGTAAAACCACAAAATTGATATGATATAATGACAGAATGATTGTTGAAAATCTTGTATAGTCATGTGTAAACCTCATTTCACATACCAAAATTCCGTAATATACCAGGCTCGTTAAATAACATTGCTAGATATTTACATTACATTTACATTTACATATTTACATTTACATTACAAAGAAGAAAATGCGACTTTTGCGTATCCCAAAATGTATGGTATAATATAATACAATAAAATCGATATGACATATTGACTGAATGAATGTGGAAAATTGTTATTTACATATGTAAACAACACTGCACGATGCTATACTCTGTAATACTTCTTGCGCCACAAATAATATTAGAAGATGTTGGTGCACAGAAGTGTCATTTGAATACTGTGATGCGTAGAATATTATTAGGTTAAAATTGATGTGGTATAATGATAGAAAGAATGTCGAAAACTTTGAATATTCACATGTAAACCTCATTCTACGTACTGGAAATCCATAATACTTCAGGCTCGTCAAATAATATTAGATGATACCTATGAATACAAAATGGACTTCATAGCGAATTCCGCAATGCGTAGAATAATGTAAGACAATAAAATCGATATGGTATATTGACATAATGAATGTGGATATATTATGGAATAGAAATATATAAATAGCATTCCACGGTACTGTACTCCGCAATATTTCAGGTAATACAGATGAAATTAGATTATATATATGTAACAAGAAATGACGGTAATTGCGCATCCTGCGAAGAATATTGTTAGGCCATAAAATCGATATAATACATTGACAAAAAGAATGTGGAAAATTTTGAATGTTCATATGTAAACATCATACCAATTTCCAAAAATTCGAAATGTTTCAAGGTCGTTAAATAATATTAGATGATATTTACGAACAAAAAATTGCTTTCATAACGAATTCATAACGAATTCATATAGCAATGCGAAGTATAATGTGAGGCCATAAAATCGATATGGTATGCTGACAAAGTGTATTAGAAAAATTTTTAATTGACATATGTGAAACACATGCAATGATGCTGTAATCCGTAATTTTTCACGTGGGATAGATAATATTGTGTGACATGTATGTACAAAGAAATTGTTATCATTCTGAACTCCGTGATGCGTAGAACATTATGACGCCTCAAATTCGATTTGGTATATTGACAGAATGAATGTGAAAGACTTTGAATGGTTATATGGAACCTCACTCTACGTACCGAAATTCCGTAATATATCAGGCTCGTTAAACAATATTAGATGATAGTTATGAACAAAAAATCGCGTTCTTTGCGAATCCGTCAGTACGTGGGTAATCTAAGACAATAAATTCGAATTCTATAATAACAATATGAACGTCGAAATTTTATACTTGACAAACGTAAACAAAATTCCACGCTTCTATACTCCGTAATATTTCAGGCACGATAGATGGTGTTATATGTTGTATGTATACAAAGAAATGGTGGTCAATGTGAACTCCGTGTTGCATAGAATATTATTAGCCAATGAAAACGTGTGATATATTGACGGAATGTATGTGAAAAACTTTTAATGTTAATATGTAGACCACAAGTCCGTAGTGATTCAGGCTCAATAAATAAAATTGGACGATATTTATGAAGAAAAAAATCACTTTCATTGCGAACCCCTCGATGCGCAGAGTAATGTAAGACCATAAAATTGACATGCTATATTGACAAAATTGTTGCGGAAAATTCTGTAGGATTTATGTATACCTTACTCCACGTACCTGATGTCCGTAGAAATTCATACTGAATAAATAACATTGGACGATCTTTACGTAGAAAAAAATAGGATTCATTGCGGATCCCGCAATGCGTAGGAAAATATTAAACTATAAAATCGATGTGGTGTTTTGACAAAATGAAAGAGGAAAGCTTTAATTAACATACGTAAATAAAATTCCATGGTGCTGTACTCCGCAAAATTTCAGGCGAGATTGATGATATTGAATGATATTTATGTAAGAAGAAATGAGGGTAAATGTGACCTCGTGCAGCGTAGAATATTTTTGGGCAATAAAATCGATATGGTATGCTGACAGTATGAAAATTGTACATTTTGAATGGACATATGTAAAACCCATTCCCCTACTCTAAGTCCGTAATAATTCTGGCTAAATAAATTTCATAAGACGATATGTATAAAAAATGACGTTCATTGCGAATCCCGCGATGCGTAGTATAATGAAATAAAATCGATGCGATGTATTGAGGGAATAATTGTGGAAAATTTAGTATAGACAGGCAACCATTCAACATACCGGTATTTAGTAACATATTATACTCCTTAAATATTATTAGATCATATCTAGAATTTAAAAAATGCCGTCCACTGCGATGCGCAATGCGTATTATATTACAAGGCAGTGAAATTAGTACGGTATTTTGACAGAATGAATGTGAAATATTTTGAATAGGCATATGCAAGCATCATCCACTTTGCTGCAAAGGAATTGTGGTCATTGTTAACCTCGCGATGCATAGAAAAGTATTAGTCCTCCAAATCGGTATAATACATTGACAGAATGGAAGTGGAAAATTTTGAATTGTCATATGTAAACTTCACTTCGCATACCGGTTATCCGTAATAATTCAAAAAATAACATTAGACAATATTTACGTAGAAAATGATTGGGTTCATGCGAATCACCCGATGCGTAGAATAATATAGGAAAATAAAATCGATATGACATATTGGCAGAATGGTTGTGGATAATTTTGTATTGTCATATGTAAACTTCACGTACCGGAATTCCGTACATTCCGTACCATTCTAGTACCGTTAAATAATATTAAACGATTTATTCGGATAAAAATCGTTCGGATAAATATCGTTCAGTGCAAATCCCGCAGTGCGTAGAATAATACAACAATAAAATCGATATGTTTTAGTAACAGAATGAATGTAGAGTATTTTGAATTGACATATGTAAACAACAATCCACGTTACTGTACCCCGTAGTATTTCAGGCGAGATAGATAGTATTAAATGATTTATATAATAGAAATATTGGGCATTGTGATCCCCGTTATACAAAGAATATTATTAGGCCATAAAATCGATATGATATTTTGACAGATTGTAAGTGCACAATTTTGGATGGAAATATGTAAAACTCAATCAATTTACCGAAAATCCGTAGTAATTCAGGCTCAATAAATAAGATTAGACTATATTTACATGGAAAATCGTTCGTTGTGAATCCTGCTATGCGTAGAATAACATGAGACCTTAAATTCGATATGACACATTGACAGTATGATTTTGCAGAATTTTGTATGGATGTAAACAACTTTCCTCGTACTCGTATTCTGAAAAATATTAGTCTCGTCAAATAATAGATGATTTTTTCAAAAAAAAAAATGGCATTCATAGTGAATCTCGTATTGTGTAGAATAATATGAGACAAAAAACCGATTTGGTGTATTGTCAGAATGGAAGTGGACAATATGAATGGTGATATGTAAACCTCATTCCACGGACAGGAAGTCCGTAATTAAACATGCAAGTTATGTAATAATAGATGATATTTATGTATACAAAAGTTTTACTCATTGTGAACTCCGTGATGCGTACATTATTTGAAACCCACAAAATCCAAAGGTAAATTGTCAGAATGAATGTGGAAAATTTTGTATGGTCATTTGTGTACTTCATTCCACTTATCGTAGTTTCATAATATTTCTGGATAAATATTATTGAATGGTATTCAGGTACAAATTCTGTACATTGTGAACCACGCCACGCTTAGAATAATATGAAACATAAATGATATTTTGACACAGTTGATGTGGAAAATTTTTATATGACGTAGGTAAACACAATTCCACGTACCGAAACTCCGTAACGCTTCAGGATCGATAAAAAATATTAGATGTAATTTGTGTACAAAGGAATGGTGGTCATTGTAAATACCACGATGCGCTCAATAATACAAGGCCACAAAATAGATATGTTATATTGCATGCACGAATGTGGAAAATTTTGTGGAAATATGTTATCTTTATTCCATGTACAAGAACTTCGCAACATTTAATGATAATTATGAACAAAAAGTGGTGTTCATTGTATACCCCGAGGTGCGCTGTAAAATATTAGACCATAAAATCAATATGATAAAATGACAGAAAGAATACGAAAAAATTATAATGGTCATATGTAAACCTCATTCATTTTTCGGAAATACATAACAACCGAGGACAGATAATAAGTATCAGATTACACCTAGAGTGTTTGATTACAAAAGAGTTGAGAATATTTTGAACAACGCGATGCGGAGAATAATTTAAACTCATAAAACTTATATAATATATTGATAGAATCAATGCGGAAAGTTTTGAATGTACACCTCATTCCTGGAAGCAGAACTGATTAGTATGGTAGGCTCGCTAAATAAAATTAGATGATATCTTTGCGAACAGAAAATGGCGTTTATTGCGAATCCAGAAATGTGTAGAATAATATAAGACAATAAAGCTGATAAAGTATACTTACAGAAAAAATGTGGAAAATGTTCAATTGACATATGTCAACAACATTCTACATTACTATATTCCGTATTATTTTAGGCATGATAGATAATATTAGAAGATATTTATGAAGAAAGAAATGGTGGTAATTATGACCACAAAGAAGCGTAGAATATTATTAGCCCATAGAATCAGTATGATATATTGTTATAAAGAATGTGGAAAATATTGAACTGTCATATATAAACATTCAGGCATTTTAAAAATTATTAGATAACATTTGCGAACAAGAAAGTGTGTTCATAGTGTATCCTGCTATGCGTAAAATAATATAAGTCAATAAAGTCGATACAGATAATATTAGATGTTATATATGTACAAAGAAATTGCGGTAATTGGCACACATTGATGCGTAGAATATTATTTGGCCATAAAATCGATATGATGTATTGACAGTATTTTGCATAATTTTGTATCTATATAAATAAATCTCATTCCACGTACTGGAATTCCCCAAAATATTATTCTTGTCAAATCATGGATGATTTTTCCGAAAATAGCGGCGTTCGTTGCAACGCCTGCACTGCGTTGAATAATATATGACAATAAAATCTATTTGTTATATTGACAGAAGGAGAATGGAAAATTTTTGATGTACATACGTAAACTTCATTCCACGGACCGAAACTCCGTAACTATACAGGACGATATATTATATTAAATGATAATTATGTACACGAATATTCATTTTCAACGCCGTAGTGAATATAATAATATAGTACAATAAATTAAATGTGATAGACTGACCGAATGATTGTGGAAAGTTTTGACGGGTTATATGAATACCTCATTCCTCTTTCCAGACCTCAAATTTCAGGCTCGTAAAAAATGATAGATGACATTTATGTGATGTCACGATGCGTAGAGTTCTATAAACCACAGAAATCTCTAAATTGACGGAATGAATGTGGAAGATTTTGTAGTGTCATATGTATCATTCCACGTAAAAGAATTCCGTATATTTCAGACTCGATAAATAATATTACGTGAAAATCATGTACCAAAGAATTGTGTTCATTGAGATCTCCACGATGTGTAGAAAAAAATGAAACAATTAGATAGAGATAACATATTGATGCGGTGTGTAACGTGTATCTTCAAATACCATATGTAAACCACATTCCACGTACTGGAACACCATAGATTTCGTACAATAAATAATATCAGATCGTCGTTATATATTATAAAATTGTGTTGACCGTGATCCACGATTACGTCAATTAAGTAAGTCCATCAGGTCAGTATGATATACTGACAGAATGAATATTGAAATGTTTGAATTGTCACACGTTTATCCTGATCAGTAACGGAAGATCGCAAAGTTTCAAGCCGATAAATAATATTAAATCAACATTATGTATTAATATATTATGTTCATAGTGATCCCCGTGATGTGAGAAATATAAGATTCCCGCGATATGAGAAATATAAGAGAAATATAAGATCAGATAGATATGTAAAGTTGTCAGAATGAATTTTGGAGAATTTGAACTTCCACACGAACCGTGGGAAGACTGTAATATTTCAGGGAGAATAAATAACATTAGGTCTACGTTATACATCAAGAAATTTTTTTCATACTGATCCCCGCGATGCTTAGGGTAATATAAATCCGTACGACGGAGATAATTTCTTGATATGTTTAATGTCGAGAATTTTCAAGAAACTTATGTAAGCCTCATTCATACGTACCTAATATTTCATGGTATATAAATAATACCTGATAATCGTTGTAAATTAAAAAGTTGTTTTCATAGTGAGTCACACAATGCATACAATAATATAAAATCATCAGATCGAAATAACATATTCATGCGGTGAATGTCGAGTATTTTCATTGAGTACGTATTCCGTATGATTCCGTACGATTACGTATTCCTCGTCTCGTACCACCGGAATACTTCAGGATGTGTAAAAAATATATTCAAATATACTAAAAAATTGTGCTCATAGTAAACCCCGCAATACGTAAAGTAATATAACACCATCAGATCTATATGTCATATTGACATGAATTGTGAAAACTTTAAAGCGTTGCATGCAAAGCCAGAAAGGCTAATATATTGTTGTATATTAAAAATTTGTGTTCTGAAAGATACTCTCCATGCGTAGAATAATATAAAACCATCAGATCGAAATAATATGTTCATACGACGAATGCCCAGAATTTTCAAGTAGTATATGAAAACATTGCACGTACCGTGAAATTTCAGGTACGATAAAAAATAATAGACAATATTTACATACCGTAAAGTAGCTAACATAGTGTCCCCGATGTGTAGAATGATGTAAGACCACCAGATCGAGATAATGTATTGATAGAATGAATGTCGAATATTTTGAATGATCATATATAAGTTCCTCCCGACCCGTACCGGAGCGTATTATTTCTGGGTCAATAAATAATATTGGATCGTCGTTATATATTAAAAAATTGCGTTCATTATAATCCCCGTGAAACGTAGAATAATATAAGACTATCAGATAGAGATACAATGTTGACAGAATGAATGTAGAGTTTTGAATGATCATATGTAAGCCATGATACGCACGCAAGGAGCGTATAACTTTCGGGGACGGTAAGTCATACTAAATCGTTTTTTATATTAGATAACTTATTCATTGTGATCCCCGCAATACACAGAATAATATAAGATAATCAGATCGAGATGGTAAATTGTTAGAATGAATGTAGAATGTTTTGAATGATATATGTAAGCCCCAATAACTGAGGTGCGTAGTACTTCGGTGACGATGAAGAATATCTGGTCGACGTTATATATTTAAATATTGCGTTCATTGTGATCCCCGGGATTCGTAGAATAACATAGGATGTCGGCGGGAAATAATCTATTGTCAGATTGAACGTAGGATATTTTGAGTGACCGCATGTAAGTCCAGGTTCGTACAGGAGGAGCGTAGAATTTTGGAGACAATAAATATTACTAAATCATCGTTATATAATAAAAAAATTGTTCCTTTGTTACCCACAATGCGTAGAATGATATCAGACCATCAGATCGAGATAATATATTGATAGAATGAAAGTAGAATATCTTGAATCAATATATGTTAGCCCCGATTGTACCATAGATGCGTCTTATTTCGAGGACGATGAATAATATTGGATCGTGGCTACACTTTTAAAAATTGTGATAATGGTGACCCCCATGATGCGAAGAAAAATGGTAGACAATCAGATCGAGATAATAATTTGATATAAGTAATGTAGAACATTTTCAATGATTATATGTATATAATATATGGAGGTTGGAGGATCGTATAATTTTGGAGATGATAAATAAAATTGGATCGGCATTATACTGTAAAGATTATGATTGTTGCGATCCGCGCGATGCGAAGGAAAATGTAAGACCATCAGATCGAGATAACGCGTTGATAAAATAAATGTAGAATATTTTGAATTGTTATACGTAAGCGGCCATCCATACCAGAGTTACGTATAATTTCGGGGTCGATACATAATGTTCGGTATTCGGTAAATATTAAAAAAATTAGGTTCATTTTGCACTCCGCAATGCATAGAATTATATAAGACAATCAAATAGAGATAATATCCTGATAGAATTAATGTTGAATATTTTGAATTATCCTATGTAAGCCCCTACCAATACCGGTAAAACGATTTATTTCATGGACAATATACTGGATCGTCGTTGTATATAAAAAAAAATTTGTTCATTGTGATATCCGTGATGAGCAAAACAATATAAGACCATCAGGGTGAGATAATCTATTGATAGATCGAATGTAGAATATTTTGAGTGTTCACATATAAGTGAACCGAACCAGATCCGTACCGGAGGAGCGTATTACATCGAGGACGATAAATAATATTGGACTGCCATTATATATTAACAAATTCTCTGCATTGTGGTCCCCGGTATGCGCTGAACTATATAAAACTGTCAGAGGCAAATAATCTATTGATATAGTGAACATAGAATATTTTGAATGATCATTTGTAATCTCCGATCCGTGCCGGAGGAGCATATTACTTCGGAAACGATATTATACAATATTATCTTAGAAAATGTAGAATCTTGGTATCGTAGAAAATGTAGTTCACTGTGATCCCCAAGATGCGAAGAAAAATATAAAAAATATAAAACCATAAGAGGGCAGATAATCTATTCATAGTGTGAATGCAGAACATTCTTAATGACTACATGTAAGCCCCCATCCGTAAGTCGTAATATATTAAGAAAAGGTGTTCATTCTGATTCCCGTGATGCTCGAAATAATATAAGTCCATCACAGGGAAACAATCTATCGATAAGGTTAATGTAGAATGATCATATGTGAGCGTCGATCTGTATCGGAGAAGCGTATTACATCGGGGACGATATTACTTGGTCATTGTTATATATCTACAAATTGTGTTCATTGTGATCCCCGCGGTGTGTAGAATAATGCAACACCACAAGAGGGAGATAATCTATTGATAGAGCGGCGTATAATACTTTGAATATTCATATATAATTCCCGATCCGTACTGGTCGACCGTGTCACTTCGGGGACGATAAATAAAATTGGATCGTCTTTCTATATTAAAAAATTGTGTTCATTCTGAACCCAGCGATGTGTGGAATAATATAGGAAAATCAGACCGATATAATATATTACGGAAAGGTTGTTGGAAATTTTGAATGTTCATATGTAGGCCCCACAACGTAAAGAAGGACCGCAATATTTCGGGGTCGACAACTAACACCAGATCATCGTTAATAATATATTAATAATTTGTGTTCCTCGTGATCCCCGAGATGCCCAGAATAATTTAAGGGTAACAGACCTAAATAATATTTACACAGAATGAGTGTCGAAAATTTTGAATGCTCTTATGCAGGTACCGAAACATAACGGAGGACCGTAATATTTCGGAGTTGATAAGTAATATTAGATAGTCGTTGTATATAAAAAAATTGTGTCCATTGCGATACCCGTGATGCGTACAACAATATAAGGTCATCATCTGGATATACTATATTGACAAAGAGAATGTGGAAAATTTTAAATAGTCATTTGTATCCCGTGATGCGTACAACAATATAAGGTCATCATCTGGATATACTATATTGACAAAGAGAATGTGGAAAATTTTAAATAGTCATTTGTATGGTCCGAAATCTCTGGGTCCGAAACCGTAATTATTCGGGGTCGGTAAAAAATGTTTGATCTCGGTTATATATGAAAAGATTGTATTCATTGTGATACTCGTGATAAGTACAATATTATAAGATATTCAGATTGGGATAATATGTTGACAGAATGAATGTGGAAAATTTTGGACTTCATATGTAAGCACCGAACCTTACCGGAAGACCGTAAAAATCGGTACCCATAAATGACGTGTGAACGTCGTTACACGTAAAAAAAACTGTGACAGTTGTAATCGCCGGGAAGCGCAAAATAATATCAGGCCATCAGATCGAGATAATATAATGACAATATGTATGTCGGAAGTTATGAATTGTAATAT
>NIPQ01110761.1:0-14974 GCA_002806875.1 Lepidotrigona ventralis hoosana | reverse complement strand
CTGTCGGAGGGTTTTTCATTAGCATTCCCGTCTTTCTAACTGGTAAGTGTCAACTCCTCCAATCCTGTCAAGTTTTTAACCTTTTGGAGAGAATATTGAAGAGAATTTATACATTTAATTTTTCTTTTGTTCAAAGCATGAGCTGTTGAAAAGCATAATGAATTATTTGCGAGTTTGTAAAATCCTTTCACAAGTAAAATTGATTTCAATCATCTTTACAAAGCCAAAAAATAATTTTTTAATAAGCTAATAAATTGTTCAAAGCATGAGCTGTTGAAAAGCATAATGAATTATTTGCGAGTTTGTAAAATCCTTTCACAAGTAAAATTGATTTCAATCATCTTTACAAAGCCAAAAAATAATTTTTTAATAAGCTAATAAATTCTAATAATTGCATTTATCGAAAAATAGTTTTAATAAATTATTGATGGATGATAGATGTCGAGATCTCTTTGTTAAAAGATCAATTGTCCTTATCTGATCAAATGAAAACTTCAAAATTTTTCAATTTTAAAATCAATTAATTACGATCAAAAATATTCAATTCTCTATTATTATAAAAATAAGGCAGGCAATTTATCTATGAAAAAGGAAATTGATAATTCAGAGTATTTAAATAATGAATCAATTGAAAAAAAGTTTGCATTATATAAAATTTATAATTTACATAAGCATCAACAATATATGTCTACATACATTAATCCAATATTTTATCTGTTATGATATATACTTATTTAACTGTATCCAATAATGCTTTCAGGTATGATACTGTACACATTCATCCAGTTTCATTCGACACCGGCAATCGTTACGTCGGTTTTCATAGGTCTTGGCATCGTGTTTTGTGGATGCGCAATGGTCCATAACGTCTTCGTGTNAAAAAAAATTTTTTTTAAAAAAAAAAAAAAAAAAAAATTCTACTCGTTGAAACACATCTGAAAACTTTTACTTTTCGGGAATCGTCGTGATACACGTTTGATCTTTCAATCAAGACTAAGTGTCTACTACTAGAATTCACAAAAAGACGTTTCGACGTTTACAACTTTACAGTTACGATCAAACTAACCGGCGATTCTTATCACTGTTCGCAGGAGAAGACGAATGCCGTGAAGGCGTTAGCGCGCGAACAGTGCGAGGCGGCGGTGCAGCTGCAGCGTCAGCAGCAGCTGCAACAGTATCAAAACCAGCCCCAGTTGCAACAGCATCAACAACTACGTAGCCCATTGGCCATCCACCACGCTGGCTGCCCAACGAAAGTCGGTCCTGTGACGAATCAGCTAAACGTCAGCCACGCAACGCACGGCCGTGCCACACAGTATCAACATTATCATCACCATCATCATCATCGGCACGTGTCCATGTCCCCACCGCCCTTGTTGCTCTCATCGCCAGCTCCGATTGCTGCGACGCACAATCATCTGAACGTGACCGGGCACAGGAACGTGATCACTCCACCGGACACACCAGCGGATAGATCACCACCAAGTCCTGGAAACAAGTTAAATAGATCGCAACCTTTGCCACGGGAGGCGACCGGCAGCGTCAGTCCCGGTCTTCCTGCTGCCACGTTGGATTTAAGCAGCGCAGCCACCACCAACAGCCCGCACGAATTGTCCACGTTGGTTTAACACTAAACGTACCAACGATCGGTTTATAAATTCCATTTGAAACACTGCGTTCTTTCGACTCTTGACAAAAATGAGTAATTAATTTCCTTATCATCCGAGTGTTTATTTTTACTTGTGCATTGTTTCCTGTATTAAATCGACAAATATCTGTATTCATAATAATCGGTAAAAAGACCTGATCGATTTGTACGTCGTTCTTTTTTTTTTTTCTTTCTTTCTTTTCCATTTAAAGATCGGGTCTTAATATAGAGAATGTCGCTTGATTTGTAAATGTTCGGTATAATGATGTCTTTTCTTCTATTGTGGACATTAGTATTCAATGTCAGCTCGAAGATACTTTGCGAATTAACTCGTTGCTTGGAAGATCATAGCTTGACCAATTAAAAGTGAAGAAGTTAGGATTAAAAGCAGTAAAAGGAAATGTGTGGAATTTTTTGGGGGGTCGCGATCAATTGAGACAATAAGGGGAATTAAAGTGAAACACCTTGATCAAAAGTACTACATGGGGACCATAAAATAATGAAAATTGCTTTACTAACATTGTTTCACTTTATGTACATTGAAAACTGCATTTTTATTCGGTAAAGCAGTTTTGTTGTTCGCTTGTCGAATGCATTTGATTATTCATCGTTCATATCTCATGAACTGTTTAACTCATCCACGTGTTAAGCCTTTCTTTGAAAAAACAAGCTATATTATTATTACATACATAGAAAGCATCGGAGATGTGTTGAGAAAGCGTGCGTCGAAAGAGCTTGTTTTTTTCATTAAAAGAGAGAGGAATGATTGTTTTCAAAGAACGATTTTCATAATTTCGATATTGTGCGAACAGTAAAGCTTATTAATCGTACGGAAGCAATGTTTTGAATAACTTTTTAACTGGTTGATGCAGAAAGATCAGAGATTGTTCTCGGAAAGAGAAGGTGCAACGATGTTATAAAATTGCTCGTTAATGGTTATTGAAGCAATTTCTAAAGAATGTCCCGAAAATGTCATAAATATTAAGAAAGGTACGACTAATTTATACTTGCGTGTATCTTGCCATTACTATATTATTATTTTTTTATTATTATTGATACTGTTAGTATTACTTAATTACGTTATTATTAATATTAATATTATTGGCTTATTAATATTAATGTTATTGTTATTATTATTATTATTATTATTATTATTATTATTATTATTATTATTATTATTATTATTATTAATGAAACCTCTAGTCCTAGATTACTTTCATTGTCACGAAAAAAGAAGATTTTTGTATTTTTGACTGTTGCGCGTAATTCAACGATTGCAAGTTTTCTTGTTGCGTGTGCATCCTCGGAGATGAAGAACTCAAATCTTGAACTATAGAGAATTGAAAAAGCAGTAAAAGTAAGAAAGAAACGTGAAGAACATTTGTATTTGTATTAAAGAGAATTAAGTTCAACAATATTTTCTTTTCGTATCTCGCCTTGGCAAATATTGACACTGTCCAAAATTGACAAACATAGTCTCCAAATGATGATACATGACCGTAATAGTGAATTTTATAAATTAATAGGAAGAAACTCTATAATTCGAGACTAGAACTTCGATCAAGTTCACATTGAACGTAAATCAACTTAATTTTGTTATTTAAGCGTGTATACTATACGTGTTTGTTCCTTCTTCTTTTGCGTGCAAAACTATAGCGTAATTACTTCCAATAAATATGCAGTTAATCGAATCGAAGGCCGATATGAGTTTCAACTGTAGAATTATTTGAACGAGATATTAAGAAATATAAAAATGTATTGTTTCTATAATCTACATGTACATACACAATATGATCGATCATTCGTGTGCATAGAATGAATTTTTTTTTTTTAAGAGAATTAATAATATCTTATTTCTTTTCTTAGCTTACTTCTGAGTATTTCGCGACGTTCGATATTAATTTTATGAGGAACGTATTCATATTTTTTTTCTGTGTAATTAAATACGAAATGAAAGAAAGAAAAATGAAATGAGAAAAGGAAATTCGAAGAAATGAGTGTGTGTGTGTGTGTGTTGATAGAATTAAAATTGGCATCATATTTAAATAGAGGAGAGATGTCAAATATCTTATTATCTCAAAATAATTTAATCCGACTATTCTTATTATAGAAGAACTTTTCGATTGTAATTTAAGATTTTTGAAAAATTGTTACCGAACAAAGTGTTGATCTAACGTTTGCTACTCTCTGTGTATCGAACGAATGGTAGTATTTCGAAAGATGTACGAGACTCACTTCGAATTTTACACGTATTTACATAAGCCGAACGATTCTTCGTTATAATTTTCATCGGAGTATTATTAATTTTCGTATTTATTTATATTTGCACTTTAATCTTATAGACGAGATTCTCGATGCTTTCACAATTTTCAAAGTATGACAAACTAGAACAATTGTTGGCCAATGGTTTTTAATTTACAATATCTTTCGAAGCATTACTACATATTCGTTTAATAATATTAGATCAATCAGGAAATAATGAAACTTTATTTTGTATTTTTCACTTGCTCAATTGTTGCTAAATTACTCAATTCGTTCAATGAAAACGTGTCAGAATAAAATTAATAACAAATTTCTCATTAATTTTACACTATTATCGTGTCGTTAAATTTGCATTTATAAAGATTGGCTCAATGTACATAGTATACAAAAATCCAGAACATATACAATATATCACACACGTACTGAATTGCATTCAAATTGGACAGAGTAACTGAGTGAAAATATGTAAATTTCATGATAGTGTACACTTTATATTGAATTTGTAAGAAGTGTAGAAATAGAATATTTTACACGTGAACAAAATATACAAGCGACAATACACAAGTTAAATTATTCATTAGGTCTATATATAACAAGCATAGTACAAAAGTGTTTTAGCTTTATGTACTGATACTTACGAGAAGTACCGACTTAATAAATGTATTTGGTATGTACCTAATTAAAAAAATAATAAATTATTCTGAACAGACGACAGAATTCAAATTCAGTAAAGCGTTTAACAGTTTATAAATTATAAATTTTTCGTAACGCGTAAGTACTTTATTTCCAAGTGGTTAATAAATGTACGAGCAATGGGAAATCAAACAAAAGAACCAAGTTTTTTCTTGTTTAAAAATATTGAATTTGCTATTTTATTGCTCAAAGTGAAAGGCGATAATGTATAAAATTTAAATAAATAACATTCTTTGATATGATTGAATTTCAATATTTTAGGATAAAATAATATATTCAATGGCCTCATTTAATTATTGTTATTAAATAGTATTTAAAATTATCTATAAGTATTCTTATTTACAATATTAACAGTACAAAATGTAAAAAAATTACAGAATGTTTTATACTTGATAAGATATTTTGATATACATATATTTTTTGTTTTCAAAATATTTGAAAGTTAAAATCAATTACAATTATATAGATTCTTCACAATGACAATGTAATAAGTAATTTTATATAACATGAATTTTACTATTATATATAAAATATTTCAATTATACTATATAAGCTTCGTGTTTAGAAGCAAAATTTTTTATTATCAACATTTTAATAATTGTCATGAAGCACCCAATTTTAGTTACGCCCTTGCATCGTTAATTGTTGATGGAACTTTTACCTCAATTCCATCTAGTTCTTTAGTCATTATTATTTGACAACCTAGACGTGACCTAAAATTAAGTATTATATAAATAAATATATTGATTGTTATATAAATCTAGCCAATTTATAAAATATTATAATATTAATATTAATTTATAAAACACAACTTTGTATTCATTTGAGAGCAATGTTGTAGATATGTTAATACGTGTATTGATTTATAACAAGGATAGACTCGTAAATAAAAAAACTATGAAAATTTATTATAATTTTAAATTCAAAGCTGGCAGATTGAAATTCTACATTGAAGTGCAAAGGTTGAAGTACCCAATACTAATGATGAAGATAAGATATTTGACAAAGTTTACATAGATTACAACAAAGTCTACAAGAAAGAAATAAAATAAAGGAATAAAATGAAAATTTGAAAATAATAAAGTAAATAGTTTTAAAATAATAAAAAAATTAATAATATTTATGATGTTGAATTCTTAAATTTAGATTATTATTAACTTACGTGTCTGTCAATTCATATGCTAAATCCAACATATCTAATTCTTCATCCGTTGGTTTGTCAGGAAGTGTGTCATAAACTTCTTTCGAAAATATTAAATGGCATGTACTACAAGTTAATGTTCCTTCGCAAGCACCTACATAAATAACAATGTTTTTAATTACATTTATGTTTTTAGTTACATTTTATAAAAAATTTAAAAATTACACTGTATATTTATATGATGGTCAAAATTGAAAAATAATAGAAATTATTTCAAATTATGCTCTTTTAAAACATACCATATCCATCTAAATCAATCTCGTTGTTTACTACTATATCTAATATAGTATCTCCAACTTTCCCTCTTGCTTTGATTCTCTCTCCACTTACTCTAACAAACGTTATGTTAACTCTGAAAATAGTAATATAATATAATAAATAAGAATTATTTTTTTATTTATGAGAATTTCTGTTGATTTTCAATCAACTTTTTTTTAATTGTATGAATCACTTATAATACTACAAATAATTGAAAGATAAGACATACTTGTCTTAATAACATGTAAACAAGATTTGTATAGTATTTATGACAATGATATATATATATATATATATATGTTTTTAGCTGGTCACTGTCAAAATATAGTTTTTATTAGTTTATTTTTAAATATTCTATTAATACTATTTTATTTGTTAGACATTAGACTCCTACAAAGAGAAACATTTCTTAGACATGTTAACATTAAAGAAAAAGAGGAGAAAATCTACGTCGCTTACTCTTGTTTTTCTGAAAGCGGTTGCGTGGTTGATGCTCCCCTCGTCGTCTGTAAAAAAGGCAACGTTGTGTTGCTTGTATATTTGGAATAATTCGAAGCAATATTGAGAACTGATCTCGAGAATTTTTTTAAATGATTTACTAACGCCATTTCTTTTATAAATATTACAAGTACAGAACACTTCGACCAACTATCAATGAAATATGGAAAATACTAATTACAGATCAATTGTACTTTGTACAGAAACTTTCACGACATTCTTTCGATATGATACTCTAGTACATACTTGGTACGTTTCCCTGTTACAACAGGTTATAATCTGTGATACAAGTGACGTACACCAAGCACGTGCTCTTCGGTCCATGCGTTTTAGAATGCTAGAATTTTCTACAGCGATGAAAATAAATCGATCTTTATTTTTTCATAAAAATATCACCCTTCTATAATTCCCAAAAACTATTTTTGGACTACAGGTGAAACATTTATTTTTCTCTTTTTTTTATTAAACATTTGAAATCTTATAAAAGATTCCAATTTTACAAATATCCACAATATTAGCAAGAAAATGTATAACTAGAAAATAGAGATAATAATAAATAAATGTAAATTTAATTATGTGACTTCATAAAATCTTATTATAGAAACTATATTGGATGTATATAGCATAATGCATTTAATATATATATATTTTTTTGCTATTTAAGTTTAGTATTTGTACTATGAAGTTTTATTCACGTATAATGTTTATCGTATTATAACAAAAAAATATGACTGCTAGTGACAACTTTAATGCCAACTTTAGCTCAAAAAATAATCTTCCGAATAAACGAAAGACTAAATTTTTAGTTGGTATTGGTGGTGATGTTGACATTGTTTACAATTTGTTGCAGTTAAAGAGATATAACAAATTAATTTTTTCGAAACAGAGTCAAGATTCAAATGCAGTTATTTTCGTGAAATGGCGGATGATATGAATGTTCTTTTTGTGCGGGAAAATGGGAACGTATGTATACATGTTCTTGATATCAGTTTAGTGTAAGATAGTATTAAACGATGGAACAGCAATTGATAGCATTAACTTTTAATAAATTTTCAACAAATTATGTAATATTTTTCTATCGATAATTTGATATATTAATATACTCATATATTTACATCAATAATAACATGTGACTATTTATTTATTTCAGGTTACGAATGAAGAAGACGAAGATGTTTGGGATGATAGCGCGTTAATAAAAGCATATGACAAAGCTATAAATCTAGCGAAAGAGAAAGTCGTCAAACGAATGGGAATAAACGTTCAAGATTCTCAATTGAAGGAAAACGTACAAAATTTTAAGCAGCCTTGGCAGGCAAGTAAACCAAACAAGGTGATGATTTTAATAAAATACAAATTTCCCACGGATGTTATTAAATAAAACAAGCAGAATTTACATTTTATTTTATTTATTTATATATAATATTAATTTCTGTACACATTTTTTTGTTAATAGAAATGGATTGTAGGAGCTCCTTGTCGTGCAGTATATTCAGAGGATGGCGAAATTTACGAAGCTGTAATATTAAAAATTTATGAAAACAAAACTTGTATTATAAAATTTGTAGGTAATATTTTTAGTATCATAGTTGTTCATAATATTAACTAACCAAGGAATACAATTTGTGTACGTGGGAAGTTACGAAATTCCTAATTTAGAAAACAAACATTTTTTAATTTCTAGGTTATGGTAACACAGAGAAAGTGCAGTTGCATTCTCTTTTAGAATCGGAAGGTTTACAGAGTCAGATAACACAACAGAAGAAAGCTTTGGAAGAGAAGTTCAACGAAGAAAATGATGAGACTGGTAAGAAAAATTTTTCTACGAACGATCCAAAAAAATATAACGGAGAAGAAATGGATTGTGAATCTGAAGAAACAAGATCATACAAACAACAGTTCGTACCGGGACCATCTTCTAATTCTATTGCTGATATAATGCCACCCGCACCTCCTTTACCACCACAATTAATGACCAAGTAAGTATAATTTATAATTGTTAATAAGCAATTTCTAATAAATAATATGATATAGTATAATAGCTCTAATATTTTAACAAAATATCTTAGGTTACCAGACAATGATACGGATGCACTTTCAAGTATGTTGATGTCATGGTATATTAGTGGTTTTCATACAGGTAAATATTTTGTACGAATATCTTGCATTAAATTTTCAATGGACAATTTTATTGTTCTCATTTCCAGGTTACTATCATGGTTTGAAACAAGCAAGAAGCAATCATGAGAACTGTTGATTATACCAATTTTTTCATTGTGAAATGAAATTTTTATATAACAATACAACAATAATATAGGTATACCAATTATTGAATTTATTTACTTTGTATTTTAGTTGTAATTTTTTTATTAATATTGGTATTAAACATCACAATGTCACATTTAAATACATGTATATTTACATAATATATCCGTATTTTAATGCTTATAATTATCAATACATGTATATGAAAATGTGTTACATATTACAATGTGTAACATCATTCACATTCTATTTTGTATGATTATCGATGTCTAACAAAATACTATTTAAATATATTTAAATATATCCTGAATACTATTTAAATAATAATAGGATATTAAGTATATCCTATTATGTGATGTTCTAAATTAATTTTGGTAATCTAATCTATTTTGATTTTATTAATTTTAGATTAACGTCCCGTAAATAAATATTTCACTTATTCGTAAATCATCTCTTTGATATTGAATGTTTTATGCTTTAGATTCTTGTATGTAGAATATTACATCATATATTGATTTTGCGCAAAATGTTCTTAAATATATCGTTATATTAATACGATTAATAATCATATAAAACAAAACATGTTTACATATATTTTAATATCTAATAATAGAATTAGAATATATAATACGGATATATTAATTACACGTGTTACGAGTATCTTTAGTACATATTTAAAATTATCTGTAGTTGATATAATTGTAGAGAAAATAATGTATTTTATATAACTTCAAAGACAAAAATTTTCTTCATTTCTACTTTGCTGAAAAAAGCAACAAGTCTTTACAACTCGAATTTATGTTAAGGAAAAATCCGACTTTTTATAGTATGTATATAGAAGTATGTATATAGAAGTTAATCGACTCACTGGTTCATCAATTATTTATAGTCTAATGATGATAATACATACGTTTTGGCTATAAAGATTAAAAGGATAATTTACAAGACAATTCTTTTCTTTTTCATTTTTTTTACTGAACTAAAATTTTTTTTGCAAATTTCTTCGTAAAAGTTATTAGATAAAATGAACTCTAAACAAAAGAAAGAATAACGTGATAATTAAAATTTGAATAAAAAAAGAAAGAATAACGTGATAATTAAAATTTGAATNTTTGGCTATAAAGATTAAAAGGATAATTTACAAGACAATTCTTTTCTTTTTCATTTTTTTTACTGAACTAAAATTTTTTTTGCAAATTTCTTCGTAAAAGTTATTAGATAAAATGAACTCTAAACAAAAATTAAAGAAAGAATAACGTGATAATTAAAATTTGAATAAAAAAAAATATTTTCTGATTCTTTTAAAGATAATTTACCAAACTAGAAGACATAAGAATTATTCGATTCTTTTATTGGTTTCTTTTTATTCCACGAATTATATTTATTTACGTCCGTAACTGTAGGTAATGTTTCTTTCATCAAGTTTGCTAATATTTTATAATTCTTTAATTCATATTTTAAATTTTCGATAGATGTTTCCTTTTTCTCAAGTTTTTCCCATATTGGAGTTATTTCTAACATCCATGCTTGCTTACAAAGCAATTTTATATCCGCGCAAGAATACCTTTCACTATGCTTTACTATGTCGTTTATAATATCTATGTCTTCTAATAAATTGTTGCTGAGATATAATTTGAACATTTTAAGTCGGACATTTTCGTCGGGTAACGATACATGTATTCGTTTCTCAAGACGCCTGAGCAAAGCTGCATCAATGTCCCTATTAACATAATATTATCGTCCTGTTAATATATTGAAATAACTCTAATGATGCAATGAAGAAAGTACAAAATTTCCAAAGTGATAATAAAGTATTACTTAAAAAAAAAAAATATTGAAAAACATACGTGTATCACTTTAGATAAAAAAAAAAAAATACTTACCAAGGGGAATTAGTTGCGGTTAGAAGAATTACATTAGAATTTTCAGTAGACACTAGCCCATCCAACCTAGCAAGAAGTTCTGATCTGAATCTCTTTGCAGGTTCAGATAATGTATAGTTTTCATGGTTCATGGCTATCCAATCAATTTCGTCAATGAAAATAACTGTAGGGGAATGACTGTAGGCAAGATCAAATAAAACCTGTGCAGTTTAACAAAATTCATTATCTTCATCGCAAATGTGATGTCACTTCATTGTTTAAACAGCTATTTCGTTTTATACGTGATAACTTACACGTATATATTTTTCGGAATCGCCTCTCCATTTGCTCACCAACGAGCTGGCTGTTATGTTGAAAAAAGTGCAGTGACATTCTGTCGCGACTGCCTTTGCTAACATCGTTTTGCCTGTTTCGTAAATTCTTCGTGAGCATTTTGAAAAAAGGAAAAATATCAATGTCTCACCTGTGCCAGGTGGTCCATACAGCAAAACACCTTTCCAAGGAGAAAACGGGCCATTGAAAAAGACAGGATATTTAAGAGGATACACGACGGCTTCCTTAACAGCTGTTTTACATTCTTCTAGCCCTACAATATCGTCCCAATGTACATTTAATTTGTTCAATATGATCTCCTACGACAACAAATATAAAAGTGAAAAAAATGTATATAATCTGTCTATCGGATGTTATGTGATTTGTCGTTTAAGTCTTTCCAGATTATTTGGACACGTCCTGGTATAACTTTTTATATGTATGATATATTACTGTTGTAATTATTAATTAATTATTTATTGTCAAATCTTTCAGATAGCCAACTAAAGTTTTGTTTAAAAGCGTACGCGAGAGTAGAAATAATTATTCATATAAGAAATCATGAAATAGAAAAATATATCAATGAAAGAGTCGTGTTAAACTTCATGTGTTATCTCAATTCAATAAATAAATATTTCTTTATATTAATCGTTCGAACGACCTTGAACTATGAAAATTAACTTACGTGTGAAATATCTTCAGCGATCTTTTGCAATTCCGAATTTCCTGGATATAGTTTTTCAATGGAATTCGATATCTTCGATTGTATGTTTGTTCGTTCCTTTGGATAATCAAGTGGTTCTTCTGATGGAACCCCATAATTTTGATTAGGGAAAATCGATGTCACTGTCATTGCCAGGTTAATATTATTCGTACTGTCATCATTTTTTTCCTGTTCATTTTTTTCTTTTATCAAGTCGCGTTTGTAAGTTGTAGGCAACAATGGGATCTTTGCTTTGCTAGCTCTGCAAAAGATGAAATTATAAATATTGCAATTAATTTTAATGCAATAATTTTCGTATATGTTAAATTATATAGAAAAATATACAAAGAACTTTTATTTACAAATATACAAAGAATATATATTTCCCGAAAAGTTGCTACCAATAAGACATTCGAATTAAATTATCATATAAATCAGCAAGGATTTTTCCAGTTTTTTTATCAAGATATGTAACAAATTAAGCAAATAGTTCTATAAAATATCCCATTTCAAATTATTTTACAAAAGAATTAAATTAATTAAATTAAATTGTGATTTTACTTAACAATAATAACATTAAGAGTTTTCCAAACGTTGTGATTCAAGTATTTATTTTAATTGAATTTGAAATGAAATTGCAATGTTGTTCTATGCAGAATCGATAATATTTCAAATCTTACTATGGACAGGATTCATGGTTGGAAATTTTATATTTGTTATTTGAATAATTTTAGTCCTTACACTTTCCTTGCATTTGACGTTTCCTTTGTTTTGTTCTATGCAGAATCGATAATATTTCAAATCTTACTATGGACAGGATTCATGGTTGGAAATTTTATATTTGTTATTTGAATAATTTTAGTCCTTACACTTTCCTTGCATTTGACGTTTCCTTTGTTATTTTCACACACAACATAGGATATTTTTGGAACTTCATCTTATAATAATTTTCATACTCCGTGATAATTATTTTTAAATCAATGTTGTCGCAGACCCGATACTCTTGAGTTAGACGAGCTTCTCGAAGTTTTTCACACACAACATAGGATATTTTTGGAACTTCATCTTATAATAATTTTCATACTCCGTGATAATTATTTTTAAATCAATGTTGTCGCAGACCCGATACTCTTGAGTTAGACGAGCTTCTCGAAGTAGGGCAACGTTAGTTTGTGCATATCTGAAAATAAATAATAATTAATAAAAATTGCAATCAGTTGTGATTAATATAATAGTATATGTATGATCAGTTGTTCCATCTTTCAAATTTATAAAACTATACTTATCTTATTTACAGATAAGAAGAAGTTTCAATTTGAACTTTGTTTTCTTTATTATATTTCTTATTAATGATTGTAGAATAATTTAATTATACAAGTTCTTAATCAAAGAACTAATTGGCCACTAATGCCATCTGCAAAAATTATAACTAAGAAAAAATTTGGATTACGATATACTCACCCATTTTGATCCAGATAATCACATATGAGGTACAATATATTTCGATTACGTTCCAAAATTCGGTTCTCTTCCTGGTTCAACATTAATTAGTAATCATTAAACCTTGGATTTTCATGCCTTTTAAAGTTTTTACAAACAAACTATGGTAAGAAAATCGAATCTAAGTATATATTTATTTTATTTATTATATATTATGATAAATATTCTCTTTAAATATTTTATATATTATATACATCCAATCATGTTATGTTTAATTGAAATTCAATATTTTTGTATATTATGTACATTCTTGCACTTGTCAATTTTCCACAACTGCATAAAAATTCACAATCTGATAATTGTCGTAAGAAATTTTTCATTTCATTTTCGCAAGTTCCATGTGGTAGCCATCAAAGATAAATTTTTAACATATTTTATATCAGACTATTTTAAGACAAATTTTCCTATGGTTTTCACAATCTGATAATTGTCGTAAGAAATTTTTCATTTCATTTTCGCAAGTTCCATGTGGTAGCCATCAAAGATAAATTTTTAACATATTTTATATCAGACTATTTTAAGACAAATTTTCCTATGGTTTAAACACCATTTGGTTCTTTCTGGAATTTTTTATTTTATCTTCATTGTTGAAAAAGCATCGTAAAGACGGAGAAAATAAATTTTTGTTCACTTTTTGTTATTCTTCGTTGACTACGAAAAAAATCATAATTATACCATTTGGTTCTTTCTGGAATTTTTTATTTTATCTTCATTGTTGAAAAAGCATCGTAAAGACGGAGAAAATAAATTTTTGTTCACTTTTTGTTATTCTTCGTTGACTACGAAAAAAATCATAATTACTCTTACTATTTATTTTTTATTAGTATTTATTATCCCACGTATCTTTATTAACAATGATTATATGATTTCAAGGAATCTCAAATATTTTTTATCCTCGAAAGTGAAGTATCTTGAAAAAAGAAAAATTGAAAGGAAAACTCAAGTGCAAGCATGATCCACGTGGAAATTTTGGAATCTAAATCCTGCTTTCTTACCTCTTTTTGCAGATTGTAAGTTATCTTATTCGTACTTCCTTGCATCGACAAATCAGTGCTCATGATGATAATCGTCTATGTAATATGTTATACTTCTCGATAAAACGCTAGAGTTAATGCTCCCGAAACAGTTTGTTATATTACTGTTTCTCTGTGTCCTGCAAATTCCCTCGAATACTTCAGCTGAACAAAAGAGAAACGATTCGTTGCTATGGTGATGATTAGTATTGTTTGACTCATGCATGTACAAATGCAGCTGAAAATTATAAACTGGGATTGGACAGAACACATACATAGTGAAAATGCTTGCAAGCGATACTAGATTACAGGTTTTTATATAAATTGGCACTTTTATAAATTTAAATAAACGAGTGGAATTTAAGTGGAAATTTGTCATCATCCACTGAATATTATACAGGAATGGTACGAAATTTTTTGAGGGGCTCCGGAATATAAAATTTTAGTTCCTTCAGGTCCTTATTAGTTATTGTAAAATATACATTGAAGTAACAATTAATACAACTGTCTTCGCTCTCTTCAATATCTATATAAGATCACTTAAAATTCGACATCAAGACTACATGGAATTAGATTAGATTATGATTTTTTAATCCGTTGTTGTTGTAATTCTTCCCAATCAATTTATATTATTATCCAAATATCATTTTTTTTTTTTAAGTATTTGAGTCAATTGAAATTTCAAGGATTTATTTAATATATTCTTTTCAGTATTTCATCTTAGATTCTGTGATCTTG
>NIPQ01110746.1:0-15435 GCA_002806875.1 Lepidotrigona ventralis hoosana | reverse complement strand
GATGATCCTCAAACTTGTCACGTGATCGGAATTTTGATTAATATCTTGCGATTCAATTTCAAATTGTATTCTTTTTAATTCTAACATAAAAAGTATGTATTTTTTTTTGTATTAGTGTTTAATTCAATAGAATAGATCTCGAAAGTCATTTCATTGAAAATCAACTATTACCTAATGAAGAGCAAATTTATTTTAAGAAATACTGCTCGTATGATACAACTGTACTTTATCTATTCATAGCGATAGGAACAATGCACGTAATATAAAAATCATTTTCTTCATTTATAATTTCTCACTCAAAAAATAAAAATTCACATCGGTAAAAATGATTTCAATCAGGCAGAACTAAAATTACACTCAAACTTCAATGAATGGAGTTCTGTTTGCCAATTTCATCACAGCAATAGATGGTTAATGTTCAATTTTCGAGAAACTTTCTTTCACAAATATGTTTTAATACAAATAATTTACAAAATTTGTAACATCATTAGTTTTCTATATTTTTCAAATTTCTGAAGTTGGCCAATATACGTATATACACTTTTCATAAATATTCGAAAAATATTATTTTCAGGACGCTGAATTTTACGATCAACAGTACAACAATCCTGACGTTATTTTAAAGTACAAGGATTTTTTCACAAACCTGAATTTATTTTCTGCAAAATGTTTCTACATCGCGTAGTGGGCGGAAAAGTGAAGAAATTTCCCTTCTCGAAAATGCTGCGAGTTCTAAAACTAAAAACGTAAAAAATATTTTTTCGTGACTGAAATTACTATGGATTAAAGATTAAAGCCTTCTCTCTATAATAATCTTTCAAAACTTGACGTATGATCCTTTATCATCGTTCTATTAAATTTTGAATATTTTGAATATTAAACATTCAACAATACCCACCATTTCATTACTTAATCTCGTATTCAAGGTTTAATAAAATGGCAGCAAAAAATGGTACATCAAATTTTCANAAATGGCAGCAAAAAATGGTACATCAAATTTTCAAAAGATCGTTCAATTTTTAGGATTGAACTTGTTAGTCACGAAAAAAATTTCTTAATATTCTTAGAGTTTAAATCTATAGTATCTTTGAGAACATAATGTATCTTCATTTTCTTATTTGCTACGTTTCTGAAAAGAGTGAATGCAGAATTGTGAAAGTAAAGGTTTCGCGCTTTTTAGAGTTTAGAGTTTAGCAATACTAGAATATTGTGCAAATAATCTTNCAAAAGATCGTTCAATTTTTAGGATTGAACTTGTTAGTCACGAAAAAAATTTCTTAATATTCTTAGAGTTTAAATCTATAGTATCTTTGAGAACATAATGTATCTTCATTTTCTTATTTGCTACGTTTCGGAAAAGAGTGAATGCAGAATTGTGAAAGTAAAGGTTTAGAGTTTAGAGTTTAGCAATACTAGAATATTGTGCAAATAATCAATAATAAAATAAATGGTTTACTTATTAAAGGTTTAAAGTGAGATAATATATTGCAATATATCATAACATTATATTCTTAATTTGTTCCTCATTCGGTATTAAATTTTTAGGTAAATTTCTAATTTAGCGGCTTTTCCCAATTTTGGCTATTTCTATCATAACTTTTTCAATTTGACGTTACAAGTAAACTACACAACTTTTTCGATCGATTTATTTGATGAAATGAACCTCTTACTGAAAAAAAAAAAACAGCAGCGAAGTAGCCAAAATTGTGAAAAGCGAAATAACTAGAAATTTACTAATTTCCAAACTTTTGCACTTCGCTAATTTTAAGCATTCGAATTGGACTTGGCCGTGCAATATTATTTCACAATGCTGCAGCAGCTTGAGCATCAACAATTTCACAGAAAATTGAAAATTTTAATGCCCGAATATTTACAAGAGTAACTGTACAAAGTATGATGTAGCGACTGTTCTAATTGAGTCTATTATTAAGCCTATTTCCGCCGCCGATGTAATTAAAGCTGTTTGGCCACACGAAAATTATACGGTAAAAAGCACGATGACTTGGCAATGCGAATTAGCAGGCAGTACGTTCGCATTGGGACGCGCTTTTTCCGCTCTACAACTTGGTGCACATAACGGACAGGAAACTACGGCAAGCGTGTAAGTACGTCCGGAAGCGTTGATGCGCTCAATGCCTCCCTTCCGGTTTCTACTGTGTCGTCGACATTGCGGACGAGCTGAGGGGGAGACGTACCTGCACCGACGACGACGGCGCCCAGCGTCGCTGCTACCACCTGTCTTCCTGTCCGTTAAGCAGATGGCGGTAGTTGTCGGTCGACCGAAACTCCTTTCTTCTGCCCAATTTCTTCCCGATATTCAGACATAAACTTATTTACTTCGAAAATGTACAGATCACTTGCAAACAAACGTGTTTTGTTAAAAAAAAAAAAAACAGAATTTCTAACTTTGGATCTGTCATCAAAAAAAAAAGGAAGAGCGAGATATTATTCACAAATAGAAATGGATTCTTTTGCTACAGCAAAATATAAAGATATGATGGATTTGCTTCTTTATGCATCCCCAAAATGAAATGAAGACCCAATCAGTCTTGTTAATTACGATGAATTTAACGAATAACACGAGACACGTTTCAAAATGTACTAATGAATTTTTATGAATATATAATTAATAATGAAAAAATTCTTGAATAAATTTTTATATGAAATAAGTTTTTTGATTAGGAGTTTTGGAAAGAAAATTAATCACCTAAAATAAAGTTTGATCTTCTTTTGATTTACAGAGTAAACCGTTTTGAGTACAAGCTATTTATTTTGAAAGTGGTACAAGTCGAGATATTTAAGGATTTGCATTCTAAGCGCTAACTAGATGCTATCTTTCGAAAAGATTTGCTTGTATTTTTTATCTCAGATACCTGTACATTTTTCTCATACCTGTTATAATTTCTTCTATAAGTAAATCTAAAAAGTCGCCATTTTCCGTTACTGCAAAGTGACTTATGTCACTTTCAAAGTTCATAAAATTAAAAACAACCAAACTGATGTTCGATAAGACAATAATTTAAAAAGATTGATGAATAAATTAATTTTATTTATTTGTTTACTTGTTTTGTAATATAAACGGATTACAATTTATTTATCACAAAGGAGCGATTTGTAAAGTAAATATATAATACAGAAACTGTCGCTAATAAAAATAAATATATTATAAACGTACATGTATTATTAATTATACATAAATATATATAAATTTCTCATTCCAATGTACATGGGCCTCGGAATAATATATGTATAAAAGTAAGAAAAAAAATATAGGATTAGATTTTTTGATTTGAGAAAATCTCGTACAAATACGAGAAATTATTCTGCTAAAGTTCAGCCGAAATTTTGCGCAAAAATTCGTAGAGAAATTATTCGGCCAATCACGGGATTCTTGTGGAATGAAAAATTACACTGCGAACGGTCGCGAACGTGAAAAATATAAGCAAGCAATGGTTTAATTTATTGCCAGAGGGAGGGGGTTACTTGACGGCGACATAAACCGTGTGCTTTTACGCAAGCGCATCGTAACCTCTCATAAAAAATAGCGGAGTGCATTAAAAGTAAAAAAGATATAAAGGGGAAAGGAGAAGGGTGAGAGGGGGAGGGTGGAGGCAGGTCAGGCAGGAAAACGGTTTACGACAGTCGTGCTTAAAATCCCGAGTGCTCGAAAAATTAGGGGTCTGGCCTCATCGACGTAATGCACTCTGCTTCACCCTTTTCCCGCTGCAACTTGATAAATTTCATTTAGCTGTGTAGTGTGCATACCGTGCGTGAACAGTGGACAGAGCGTTTCATTCGGCTGGTTGCTCTAGTGTCTCTGGTGGTGGAACAACGATGGGAATTTGCAAACCGCGTTGTCCGTGATGAAACCGTAAATTCGTATGCGCTCCGTCGGATTGCGAATTGCATTAATTGTTACATGCATAGGTACACGCGTGGCATAGCACAACGTGATATGCGCGTTGGAAAACAACGTTTCCGCGGCTTCGTTACCACGCGAGCAGTAATTTTCAAAATCCGGGTCATTTTTCGCTACACGATCGTAGGAACGATTACGTCGCCATATCGACGCCATATTATGAGGACATCAAATGTTTACGAGTAATTGATCGTACATCTGTTGAAGTATTTTTTGACAAACACATACGAAAGAAAGAACCTGGCCATTCGGAGAACAGCGAAACATCGCGCACGTATGTAGGTATCGATATATAATGCATACGTTCCCATTTTAAGTACACAGAAGTTGACATCCGTGCAAATATAAAGGAATACAGTGTACAACCCGGATATCCCGGTTGATCCGCTGTTACTTTCCATCGGCAAACGTACACACACGCCAGAAATGCGACTGGGGAAATATTAATTACGCGACATACTCGATTAATTAATATGGCTGCGTCCACTTCCTCTCCGCTTGTAGACCCTCGGTTTTTGTCCACTATCGTAAATAAAAAACCTCAACAATTTGCCGATAGACGACACGACAGCCACCAATGCCATCCGTCCTTTTTCCCCGTCGGCGTTCTTTCGCGGAGAAACACGCTAGACACGCGCACGACTGCTTCAATTATCAGTGAAAAGCAAAGTAACATCCTTCGTTATTTATTTCCACTGCTCTCGCCTTTTTCAGCCTGGCTCTCGATGGGACGCGTATCGATAAAATCGTGTGTTTGCGACTCGACGCAGCATTAATTCCATTGTTGCGCGTTTGTCAACTGTACATTATCAATATCGATGTTATTGTTATTGCCGTATTTCGTCGGGCGTTAAACTGAATACCGACGAATCCCAACGTAGGCTGTAAATACAGTTTGGGTAATTGTGACTTGTCGAGATTCGTTTTATCCACCAAATCGTTGGTAAATTTCCAATTTAATTTTAGGCTTCTCTTTCAATTTTGGCCATTTCGTTGCCGTTTCTTAATAGCAGTAATAAAGTAATAATGATAAAAAAAGTTCATCTTATCACTAAAATTATTTTCTATCACTGAAGAAATCAATCGAGAGAGATCGGAAAGGTTTTGTATTTAAAAAAAAGAAAAATTGCGAAAAACTGGCGAAATAGTCAAAATTGGGAAAACCTGCTGGACTAGAAATTTACCGAATCGTGTTTTCCTATCCGCATATTCGTTAAAAATTCCGAAAGCGTGTTCTACTAGGTTTTCGTTTCGCGTACTGACGCGCTTCCAGATGTAATCACGTTCTTTCAAATTATCCTCGGCAAGGACAATTAAACTCTCGAAATAGCACAGCAGCACGATCGTTCGCAGTCGTGCTCAAGATTGATTTTCTTCCCTGCAGTTTGTGCGAACAACTGGCACGTACAATGATACGTTGTTTCATTAGCAAAAAGTCCCGAGTCCGCTACATTAATTCTACTCGCCGTGTGTAGTGGTTCCTGGCGTCGCGAATGGTCCGCGACGCGGCGAAAAATATTTGTCGCCGTGTCTCCTTTCCGGTTCCGTGCAAATATTTTAAGAAAAGATTTCGTTCCACGATAAATGCGCGTCTGTTTCCTGGCTGGCTCGTCCCAGCTTTTATCTCATTCCGCTCTGACACTATATTAAATTTGTTGATCTTGCTCGCGCCCCTCTTGTGTTTTCTTCTTCAAACGATCCTCCGTACGAAAATTTTACGTACACACAGACACAGACACGATGGATGTAAAACTTTCGACCATTCACTGGATTCAGATCTTTGCCACGAATAAATACGAAAGTAAGTGCAGATGATGCTTCAGCTTCCAACCAATGAGTGTAGCAACCCGCGGAAAACACTCGAAAGATATCAAGAGAAAGAATGTGGAAGCAAATAATTTTAATGTAGCAAAATTCTTCTTCGTATATGGAGATACTATATCCCTTGAAAGGAAACGATTTTTCAAACTTCGACGTGCTTGAGAAATACTATCCAGCTTCTACTATATGCTTGCAATAAATTTGCAATGAAACATTTCAGTCATCTCGGAGAGCAAAAAGGGAACATTACACGTAAGACCGAGCATCGATTCGTGCGTCATTCCTGATTCACCATCATTTATATAGATCGAAAGTGGAACATCTTACACATCGGGTGAGCCAAAAATCGCAAATACGAAAATCACGTAATGTTCCATCTAGTTACTGTTTAGAATCATTTTCAGACAAATCAACGATCAACATTCGTGAAATAGCTTCTACCTACATCATTCATTAGTCTATGTCCTAATTCAGGTTTGTTGAACTTCTTGCCCAAATTACGCGAGTTCAGCGTTCATTCGATTAGCCTTTTCTTATTTCAAACACTAATCAATTCTCCCAAACTAGTCAGCAAACTAGTTTTTATTATATATATATATATATATATATATATATATATATATATATATTTGATTTAATTTTTTAATTTTATCAATTTATGGAAAAATATTTTTCTAAAAATATTTTCATCTTTTCTCATGTGTTAATGGCCCACAATTCAATTTTCCGTAATTTACGATTGCTTACGACGATCTTAACAATTGATTGTTATTATACATTCTTATATTGTTTTATCATATTTTATTTAAACAAATCGATTCTTAATTTTTGCTATAAAAAAAAAGAGGAAGAATGAGTTTGACTTATGAGCCATCAGTTCGCTTGACTTGTCTTAATTGAATGTCATAATACAGTCTAATCGTTGTCATATAACCGACCGATAAACACGACGAAGAAACAAACGAAACAAATTCAACAATTATAAGTTGGTAATGTCGATCGCATCGTTTGAAATTCAAGCCAGTTTTTTTGTTGCATCGGATCGACATTTACAATAGAAATTATTATATATTATGATTTGGAAATAAAAACAGCCTGTTTTTTTTTTTAAATAAATGAGTCGAGTTTGTCAAAAACATCTTGGAAATTAATCGTTGTGGATCGATTCGATATTAATCAAGACAATCATCCAACTGATCAATGTTAGGATATATTCTTAAGTATCATACTGCGACAAAAATCGTCCTCGTATATTTGTCGAACGATAATGCAACAATCATTCATATATGTTAGATTGTGGGGTTAGAGTGACCAGACATCCCAATTTAATATAAAAAGAATTTAATATAAGAGAAAGTCAAAATAGGAAATTGTCCCTATTTTTCAATGTTCTGATGTCCTCAAAATGTACTTCCGGATTTTCAAATATTCATAATTTTACTTGCTATTTTACGTGATCGTTATGTTGAAATTGAATGTTAAAACATTACTATTTGGTAACGTGATATTGCGATTTAAAAAAAAATCGTTCGGCTAATATTTATAATGTATAATATTATATATATATATATATNTTTTTTTTTATATATATATATATATATATATATATATATATATATATATATATATATGGAAAATATGCGTTTTTCAGTTTTTACTAAAAATTTTATCGAATATCGAATCTGTCAGTATTCTTGACAAAATCAGCCCATTTATTTCACAAAACAGATGGTTTGTCTATTACACAAATTAATAATTTCGTGAAATCATTCATTCCTATTATAAATGTCTTATTACAAGCGTGCGACCGACGCAATAAAAAATAAATTGGTTTTTTTAAACGATATAGTGGTTGAATTCTATGCATTACGAATTTGGGCATGAGCATAGAATTTTCTTCGTCAATTAGAACGATTTTTGTCGCCAATATCCAGTTAGGTCACAGCCTTAATCGTCTCTTTCGAACGATAAAATGAAATCATTTTTTTCCCCCCCATTGCGAAAATGTTTGAGTAATAACGGGTCGTACGTGCGTAGAGAAGAGGTCCTTTAATTTACGAGCGCGAAACGCGCGTCGGACTTGGCCATAAATTGCAAGGATCCGAGCTGAAAACAGTAACGGTTTCGAGGGCCATTCGTAGAATCGATGGCTCGACAAAGACACTAGTTAGTCTCTGGACAAATCGAACGATCAGACGATCTTCTATCATTTCAAGCATGACGAGCGATCGATAAAACGCTTGGACCGCTAAACGTGACAGATTAATCGTTTAACCGAGCAAGACACGCGCACAACGACGCGACGACGCGGGATAATGATCAAATATCGACGCGCTCGTCCGTCAGTCGGCTCGAGTCAACGCTTCACTCGATGAACTAATCAACGTTGAGTTACAGCATTGGACATTAGTCAGTCACTTACATAACGGTCACGACCCTAAATGACCGGGCAAATTGTACGAATGAAGCCTACCATGGCAGAGATCTCGAACAAAAGTCTCGATACGTAAAGCCTTAAATCTTTAAATGCACGGTGTATTTCCTGTATTTCACAAATGTTCAAATTTTGCTAGCGTGTTCTACAAGTAAATATTTCTCTTGTTTTAACACAGATTGACAAGATTACATAACCTCGCGGTTCCCATTTCGAAAGAACTTTGAAAGAAAAAGTTTACAACACGCAAGATGAATCGACCAGGAAAAGTCAAAACTGTGTGTAAAGGAATTCAGCAAAGTCAAACAGTGAAATTTCTGTTTCACAACTTCGACATCAACTGGCGAAAGAGAGGACGATGCTTTGAAATCGGCGATTTTACGTTTCATATTTTTGTTACTATTCTTTCAACGAAGCATCCGTGCGATTTTTTGCTACGTGATTTATTTCAATCCTGTTTCTATCTACAAAACACAAGTTCGAACACCAAAACGCGAGCCTGTACTCCGTGTGTAACGAGACGTTAATTTTTCGAACGTTTAAACGATAAAACAATAGGAAAATGTGGAGAAAGAGAGAGATTCTATATATGTATAGAAGTTTCAATTTAATCGGCATGTGACATAAATATACACCTACCGTATACAGGATTTGGAAACATGCCCGGAGCGACGCGGCGCCAACCAGTCTATTTTATAGAATGTGTTTATTTACTTTTAAGTACTAGCTGCTCGTATTGTACCCGGTGCACCGATGACGATGTGGTTTATTATCCACGACCGTAGGAAAACTTCGCTTTTAATTGATTGTTCTCTACTTTCAGATATTTTTCAAGATATCAAATGCAGTTGCAGCTCGGCGACTGCAAGCATTTGATTAAGCGTTTCGCCAACGACTCCATCGGAGACGCGTGTTATTCTTTGGCGTTTGTTTACAGTTTCCGCCGACGTACACTCGCCATACATTATGCAATACGTATGTACGTCAATTGTTCCATATACAGGGTGTTTCAATAAGAACGTTACCGTGAACAATGATNCAAAATTTTTTTTTTTTTTTTTTTTTATCATCTACAAGAGCATCACTTCAAATAAAATGATATAGCATATATGATAATCATTCGAATAGTACTTGAACGAAATTCTATTAATTATATCTTTCTAATATGCGATATCGTTTCAATTTAGAAGCAATTATCAACATGGATTGCGGGTTTCAATCTCTCGAAAAAATAATATCTTCCGCCATTTTTTAAGCTTTCGTAAGAAGCAATAAGAAGTCTAATAGATGTGAATTATTGAGTTTCGATTGATTGTCTTGCCTCGGGATTGTCTTCAGAAATTTCTACTTTCTGAAATTCTTTTGTTCTTCTTGCGCCGTTATTATAGCTTTCACGTTCATTATAATTATCAATTAAGTTATAAAAAGAGGAAGTCCGACAGAGAGGGACAGTCGAATGCAAAGGATTAAAAAATGATCAAGGAATGATTTATTTGGTTTGAATACTACAGATCAGTTCTTTCTTTTTGAGATTTATAAATCTTTAAAAAACGAGTTTAACAACTGAACATTTAATTCTTTGAGTTATAAATTAAGTGCTTTAGAATTGAATTATGATTTCAATTTGAAAGAAAAAGCAAATTATGATAATGTTGTGAAAAATGAATTTGAATTTTCTTCAAACTGAAGATTAATATGCTGATATAACATGTTACAATAATTAATATTCACTAAAAACTGGAAAAAAAATCACAAGTGGTTAATTTTAAAGATTCGCAAGCTTGGAGACTTCTGCGCATTCCGCATATTCTAAAGAGAGGCACGTTTGAAATAAAGAATAAATGTTAAACAAATATTTACGCTCATTGTCATTTTACGTGTTCAAGTCAAGGTGAGTGTAATGCTCGAGTATTTGATACGTATATACATAACTACATATATATTTATCAAATTCAATTCAAAAAAGTGATCGATTGAGGACACAGTCCACTTTCCATCATTCGTTGGTTTTTGATGATTCACCGTCGCGACATTAAATACTGTCGTTGATTGTGTAATTTCATCATATATTTTTGACACAACACTTAATGGCAGACCGTATGTGCACAGATTTTTTTTTTTAATCAATACGCTTATCAACCCTTTCGATATCGATGGTTCGATCCATCATGAATGTTTCTTACACGCGTGAATTTTCAAGCAAATTTTAAAACGTATAAAACGAGCCGCATGATACGATACCTAGAAGGTTCGTTCTTTTGGAAGAAACGGAATTTCCGGCTAACGACGTATTGTAACAAGATTACAGGGTCGAAACTCTCGGGCACCGAAAAGTATCGTTTTTCGCGTATTACACGCAAATGATTTTTCGACGGCTCGAAGGTATCTCACGGCCCTCCAATTCCATTTCTCTGGCATTGCGGGACAGAGAACGTAGATGGTATCGACAATGGATCACGGTTGCGAGAAGGGGCCAATATTTTCGATGTCAATTTGCGAGCAGACCGAAATTTCTGCGCGCGGTTTACTCGGTATTCCGGAGTGGTGCAATCTCCGTAGAAAGCAAATGTCGCTTTGAATAAATATTACCCATGTGCTCGCTAGTTACAGGGAATACGGTAACGACAGATAAGGCAGCTAGTGACGGACATAAAAATAAAATCGTCGCTTTACGAGCCACGAACGATCGACCCTTGCCACAGCTATATTTCCCTATCGTCGAGCCAATCCAACTGGCTGACTCGACGTCGATTTTAGTTTAATGCGATTACACGAGCTGCCGTTTCTATCCTGATTCATAAATTTGATAAGATAACTGGATAACAGATGTCTAGTTGTCCTTCCAGCGTTTAGATATCCGATAATGCTGCCTGCTTGCTACGACGAGGCATCCGCTAATCAGAATAATTTTTCCGCCATTTGTGTCACTTGTCACGGACAATTAAAGTGGCAAATTATGCTTTTTATGTTTAAAAAGTTGGTAATGTTAAAAGTTTCGATAAATTAGAAATCTGCTGAGCATCATTAATAACCATCGCAAGGATAAAGATAATATTGGAGATCATTAATGAACTTTGAACTCGATTTGTTTTCAATGATGTCACGCGTCCTTGTATTTATTTTAAGGCAAATTATGTACTATTATTATTATATAATTTATTTTTTGTAGTGATAATTTTAAAAATACAAATTTAATTTATTAATTTGTCTTGCATATCTTCATAATCTATTTTGGAATGGAAAATGTATGATGAAAAATGTATAGTATGTATAAAACATTCATTTGCTCAATACTGAATAGACTAATTTATACAAAAGGGAAAGAAGTGCATAGGGATCATGTACATGATTGTTTGTTATCTGTATTGATAAACCTACAAAAATTAACAAATGATTATCGTTGAGCGAGATGTCGAAGATATAGTTTTACAGTAAATTTTTATCGTCGCGATATACCAAAGAATTGAATTTAAAAAATTCAATTCCAAACTCACTACATTTTTGCCACGTGCAATGCTTAGACGTTGCAAAAATATTTCAACTACAAATGTTCGAGAATATCGTCGGTGTCAGATGTTAAACTAGACAGTGTTACAGATTCTCATCGATCGTAAGAAACGATTTATAACGATAACCGCGCAGTACACCGAACGATCATCGATCTGTTGGCAACGCTATTCGCAACATAATACATTTATGCAGACGTGCCGATCACTGTGTCGCATTTGATCGACATTCCCCAAATTGCGACAGGGATACCGCGGATCCCCAAGCCGTGCGCGAATCTTGTGTTCGAAATAGCGCTACAGGGACGATTATCCGAGACGTCGAGGCGAGCAACTCGAGACTCGCACGATGCGTGTCGCTCAGCATTATGGAGAAGTCGATAGAATCTCGCTAGGGACGCATAACGTTCCTGACGTAAGGAATTACTTTCCTCGAGAAAGGCATTAAAACTGGGATTACGTGCAGCGTTATTTCGTAGCTGATTAATTTGCGGGAATAAATAACAGAACGCGACGTCGCTGGCGGGACAAAGAAAAAAGAGCGAGATTGTGCGTAGAATTGGAAACAGTACGAAAACAGTCCTGTGAAGTATGACCGGAAATTCACAACATTAACGGTCCACCAGTCCGGTTTAGACCAGTCAAAATCTTTAGAATCCTCCTACGTTCAATTCCTCTATTTCTTGGCAGAGAAAGAAATCGATTCATTGCGGTTGAAGGGAAAAGTCAATGGTGAGCCAGCTCGTTTGGCGTTCCTGTTCTGATACGGTTTGTGATAAACGTGCACGGAGTGCAGGCGCGGAAATGAAAATGGACTCTGCTCGATCGTTGCCGGAATTCGTGAACGAGGCTCGTAGCGGAACCGGCTTTAGCCCGAATAATAGGCGTTTCCCTTAACCGAGAGATAAAGAGAAGGCTAATCGCGTATTCCACAAAAGTGGCAAGACGCGTTGTTCCCAATCAGAGCCATTTCTCCACGAAATGAGACGAGAACGAGACGCACTTTCGGGATTACAGATCCCGATAATAATTCGACTCACGCGAAACGAATTGGACAGCTACGAAACACGCGCTAATTTAGAGGAGCAAACGGTCGCAATTAGAGAATACAGCGAGGAAGAAAGGAGGTGCAATACGAGGATAAAATCGACGTTGTTTGTTCGTCGACTTTATCACGGAAATTGCTAGTTTACTCGGATTCCCATCGAATGTAAATCTATGCGCGGAGGAATTTTGAGCAGCGGGACTCGTGTGACAAATATTTCAAAGAATTTTGCGACCCTTCGTGCAGTTTCGAGAAGTTTTGCCGGAAGTCTACGAGGCACCGCCTATCGGAGTGCTCTGTTGTCACTGTACACACACACACGCACGCATTTGCATTGAATGCGCTTCTTTCGCCGCGTTGACAGCGGAAACGAAAATGAAAAATACGGCTTTCACCATCGTCGAACTGGGTATTCACAGCGTGTATTTCACAGTGTGCGAATCGAACGACTTTAGTTATGCACGTGAAATCTGATACTCAACCGTGTATATATAATTATACGGAAGTTACCTTGCAAGTTTTTCAGATTGTCGTTGATGTATTACCTGGATTGGGAACACGCCCCGTCGAATAATTAGACGTGAAAATTAATGAGCCGATTCTCAAAAGCGCTCTTCGCATTTCCACTTACCGTTCTAACGATTCTTCGTGATTTCACCGCGGTTCTTCTCTAAAAAATTGGATCGAAGAGCTTGCCTCGGAGGCGATCTAATAATATTACAGTCGCACGCGTCACGCAAAATATGAATACGAAATGGAAGAATTAAATCACTGGACATAAGAAATGAAGAAACGAATTACAAATAAATTTTCAAACTATATTTTTCTATACTCTACGTTACAATGGAATTAAAAAGAAAATTCAAATTTTTTCCCCAGCGTTGAAATTACAGATCTGCCCTGTTGAAACAATCATCAATCGTAGGACCATGAACTCCAGTCGAACGAGAAGCTCAAACTGATTGGAACATACGACCGAAACGCGTTGTAAATCGCTTTACTTTCGAAGCGTTCGATTCCTCGAGCGCATAGTATGTCCATATGCGAATCCAATACAACAACCATAAAAACCTAAATCGGAAACAGTTTCGCTCGAGTCATTTTCCTTAATTTCCTCTTCGTGTATTTCCTCTCGTCGTCTCGCAACGTTTCGAGAAAAAGGAGGTGACATAACCTTCAAAAACAGAAGGAGTCTAGCCACTCAATCTCCAATGCAGAATCAATGTTATTCATGGTTGTTCCAATGTTGTCATAAACTTGTTGATCGATTCGCGAGAATGTTTCCTCGGGTGCGCGTCGGGCGAAAGAGCCCCCGGGACGGTTACATTTGTTGAAACGAGGACGTATTACTATCGTTATTGTTATCGCGTGAATTGGTCGGTCGGTGGAGGAAGGAAAAGAGAGCTAAGAGGGGAGCGTCGGAGGAAGTTGCAGCTGCAACCGATGCAAGCCGCCGGTCGGGGGCTTGCAAATACGCGGAATGTGCACATGTAGTATCGGGGAATATTCGGCCGCGGCAGTTGCGCGGCGAACGTCCACGAAAGCGGTCGCAGAACGCGCTCTCCGTCTCGAGATTTCCGCGCGTTCTCTTTCGTTGTATCTTGTTCACAGAATGGCCGGCCACCCTTCATTTCAGTCACTTTTTCCGTCGTCCGCCAATCATCCAGATTCGTTCTCTCTCAGTCCGCCGGTAGATCGACAACGGACGATTAATAATAATTCGAGGAGCCGAGGGCGAGACGGCGAAAGGGCCGTTTAAATTTAGCAAACAAACGCCGAAGGAGTAAGGAGGACGATGGCTGTGCAGTGCGTGCGCGCCGCGATAAACGCGCGAACGAGAAATTATCGAGTCGAACGGAGGAGTTCGCAGTTTCACCGCCGATCGAACGCGTTCAGTCGAGCGTGAATATCATTTTGGTTAGCGGGTCTCGGTGTAAGTTTCACCGGGAGTATCGACGTCGTCGAGTGGCGAAATGGAAACGATACACTCAGCCGCGAAACAGTGATATATTTCGAAGAAATGTACAGCTGAACGATCACTCGTTGCGAAAAAGCGTCGCGTTCGATCGACTGTATCAACGAGTCGCTTTCTCTCGCTTCGTGTCGGGCCACGGGTGTCGTGGACGTTGAAAATCATCCGCGCAACGAAGATTTCCCAGAGGTGTAAAAATATTCACGGCGAATCAAAAAACGTACCCGCGATTCAGAGTGGAAAGCAAGGGAAGGGAAGGAAAGGGAAGGGAAAGTTACGATTGAGAGCAACCGAAAGTCCTTGGAAAACAACATTGTTGCACGTCGAATGAAAACCCCGTTTCATAAGCGCAAGCAGAGGGGAAAATTTGCAACGTCTCGAAATGTACGTCGCGTCATACAAGAATCTCATCGGAAATTCAAGAAGTGGTCCTCCGTACGTTCCCTCGCGGAGGAAACCTTCTATTTTCCAGGACGTTCGTCACGTCCGGAACACAAGCGGCGATATAGTCGTTGTTAATCTTATCGCGGCGACTTTGCAGCGGTGAAATGCAGCCAGCCCATTCAATTTCCTTCTCCTCCAAATTTGCACCTCTTCCCCGGCATTAACGCGAGTACCGAAACGAACAAGAGGGAGGGGAAAATGGGGGGACGGGAGGAGGGGTGAATGAAAGAAGAGAACGTCATTCGACGTGTTCCGATTGAAATTAACGTCACGTCCGCGGATCGTGTCCTCTTG
>NIPQ01110741.1:0-15134 GCA_002806875.1 Lepidotrigona ventralis hoosana | reverse complement strand
ACACTAAAAGAGTTAAACTTCACAAACAAAATACTTCTAAAAACGTTTGAACCACATAGCAACCACAAACGAAGTAAAACATACAATATGTAAAAAAAAAAAGTTTCAAAATTGTACGATATCGTACAAGTACTTTCAAATTAATTAGACAATTAATTAGAGTGGTTCTTGTTCAAAGCCATACAAAAGTGGTTTTGCCGGTTAACTATCCACTCGCAATAAACCAAATAGATAATATCGACAAGGTTGCTTCCACACGGTCTCTTTTACAAATCGTGTTGAATCGAACCAAAATAGCTTCCGTTACATAGAGCCGTTAAGAGCAAGCAATAGAGACGTCGAATTAACGTTCTCAAAGAAGGAAGGATCGGGACTACGTGGGTTTGTGAACGCGAGAAAATTTGTTCGCTGATAAAACGCGCGCGTTATGCAGCATTTTTCAAACGACCGTCCGCACAGATGTTCACGAGTCACGTCATCTAGGTCCTTTTATTCAATTAACTCTTATCAGATCGTTTCTATTTCCTCCGACAGCGAACGCCAACCAGTTTTTTCGCGTTTACACGCTGCCGGTAGCTTCTCTCCCGTGAAAACGCGAAAAGATGCTCGCTGCGGATTTTCACCGCCTCGTCCAATTAATTTCAGTGTTTTCTCCTCTCTTTCTCTCGTCACTTCCTCGTGAGGAATTGCCACCGTGCGATTTTTCAAATGTCGGTCACGCGGAAGGAAAAAAAAGTGTAGGAAGAGTGATTGCTGGATAATAGCACTGATACTGGAGGAAGCGTAATGCTATGAAACGTGACGAGATGATAAATAAGAGAGAGAGAGAAAGAAAGAAAATAAGAATTATATTATGTGTGCTGTAATAAACTTTTCTGTAAATATTCCTAACAATATCCCCAATAACATTCTTTCTATTCTCAAACTTATATTCTTTTCTAAAAAAAAAAAAAAGTCCATACTCCATGATTTTTAAGTCTAAACTTCTCAAACTTATATTCTTTTCTAAAAAAAAAAAAAAGTCCATACTCCATGATTTTTAAGTCTAAACCTACAAACATCAGTCACGTTCTATTTCATCATAACGACGAAGGCTCTGAACTTTTTCACAATTCGAACTTTCGCAACGTTTCCTCCGCCACAAGAGAATTCTCGCGCGAAGCTCGCAAAATTCAATTGCTTTTCAATCGCAACAACCGTGCGCTCTCGTTTCAACGTGCGTAGATTCAAGCGCAAGCTTCCAAGTTTCCAACGTTCACCAGTGTCGCAGCCTGGCAGTTAGAACTCTAAGGACCCAGTTTAATTTCAATAACCGTTCGAGCTCGCTTTTACGACTAGAAACACCCGTTACAACCTAACCCCCTTGATCGATCTTCTCGCCTCGTTCGATTCGTCCCACGCCCATTTCCTTCTCCGATCCTTCCCTCGATCCCTTTTTGTATCTCGGTTAACCATCGATTCTTCGTTGACTTGGTGTTCGGCCGCTCCAGAAGGAGCCTCCTTGCGAAACGAAGAAAAGCTGGTGCGTGCTCGACTTTTTTCCTTCCAACGATCCCGCGTGTCATATATGGCGTGACGCTTAGCATACAATCATAGCGTTGCACTTCCTTCTGCTGTTGTGTGGCTGTTCGGGATGGTTGCGTCCGTGACTATGGCCTCCCATAGGAAGCCAGGTGCCGGTCGATCGACCGCTAACGATAACGTCGAGCGATGCCGATATTAATCGATATTCTAATCGGTTAATCGATGCCGCCGGCCTTCTCTGAACGTAATATCCGCTCATAACGGGCCACTCGTGCTTCTTCCTGGCCGATGATGATCGCCGGCGAGAGGTACGCGTCGCGCAGTGGGGTATTCGGCCGATCTCGCTGGCCGAAGGTCGCGCCGCGCCCCTACAACGAGCGTGCAATCGCCACGCAAGGGAATATTTTTGCTTCAAAACGGTATGAGAATTAACTGCAGAGAACTTGCAATCCATAAATATTTGCAATTGAAGAGTCACAGATATTTATAAATCTGTAAATATTTATACAGAAACGAAATATTCGTGGCGGGTTGCACGCTCGAGAGCTGCGCGATCGGCAGAGATTTTTGAAACTCTCGCCTTGCGATTCAAAATTTATGCTTCGCAAGAGTTACGATCGCCTGGCTTCCAAGTGCATTCGTGCAGTACTCTACGTATATTTCGTAAATATTGGCAATTAATTTTTATACTGCTTCGAAACTGAGATCTTCCTCTGTGTAGTGGTTACAACATTTTAATTCAAAGTCACCTAATGGGAAGTATAAAAAAAGAGAGAACCTTTCGATTGCTAGATCGGCCAAGTATCCCGCTGTGCAGCGTTCAGACGACGAGGAAGCTAACTGTTCGACCCGACAGCCGACGTATACCGATTCCCAGTTCTCTTCCCTCTGAATATTGATTTCAATGCCTGTTTCGTCCGGCAATTGATTCCCCGTTCCTGAGGTTTCATTCTCACGAGATCGGCGAGCGGTATATCATCCCAGCTACTTCTCACAATTGGAAAAAATCAAGTCTCCGATGTCTGACTATCTATCTGTTGATGATTTCGTAGCCATCTACTCTGGTAAAGCTTGTTGGCTATTTTGTTGCAGAAAATGAGTGAATAACAAATGAAAATGTATCGTATTTTACGATGTCGGATGATAAATTGTGAAATATTGAGAATAAGTGAAGCATACAAGGATAACGAGCATTGCAATGAAGACAAAAATCTTATAAAATATTATATTTTATGCTAAATATATTATAAATACATTATAAATTATGCAATAAATTATAAATTATACATGATAAATACAATATTTACAATATAAATTGCACGATGTAAAAGTATAGATATGCAATATAATTAATTACAACAAATATAAAATATACTTTATAAAATAAAGATTCTGTTAGTATATTACTATATTGTATTATAAAATATGTATACGAGATGATCCACGATGAATGCTGAATATTAAAAATAAAAGTATTCCAAGACTTTTTGAGCGATAGGCAGAGATCCCTGAAAAGTTTTAGAACTAGCGCCAAATGCTTTTGAAGAAAATTAATTTACAGAGAGCGTCCTCTAGAATTATTCACGGTAGTGTCAGAGCAGAAGCATTTCTTCAGAAGCATTTCTTCAGAAGCATTTCTCAGTGATTTACGTGCTCTCACATGAAGAAATTCAAGAGAGGAGAGTCAGTACACGAGCATTGACGAGTTCATACATATTTTAAAACGACTTCTCTATACGACTGTCCTATAATGGATCATTGTAATTGCGACAGAAGAAGAACTTAACCTAAGAAATTAAGTTTCGTTCCTAGTATGTCTGACCATTATCCTGACGATAGTTCTAACTTGTAGACTGTACAAAATGAAGCTTTTTCCCATTCGTATTAAAAAAATGAAAAGAAATTAACGAATCTGCATAAACTATAGAATATATAGATTTCCTAAATTTATTGCCATTTTGTGAAAAAATTTCAGAATTCTTCTCAATGGTGATATGTATTGAAAACGATCTCTTCGATACGAATTTCGAAGCTCGTTTTGCAAAGAAATAAAAATCATTCTTACAAATACTTTTACAACTACATAAATAAATTTACAATTGCATAAATAGATAGAAGTTATATTAATTAATATTGTTACTGATACGAATTTCGAAAGCTGATTAAAGAAATAATACTTCCGTAACTACGTAAATAAGTTTACAATTGCGTAAAAATTTAATATATAGATACATAATTTACTAATACTAAATGGCTACACTATTTTTATGAAAAAAAAAAAAGAAAATATCCTCCAACAGATAATAAAGAGAAATCTCAAGGCTATCTTATATCGGACGAGCTCGAAGTAATTCAGCCAAAGGATCGAGACATGGCGCGGTTGCAGCAGCCGAGAAACGCACGAACACGTTATTTGAATTTTATCGACGCTTGGCGGCCATTTGTTCGCGGAATCGGCCGGCCGGAGATCATTTGCGCCCTTCTGCCGCTTTCGTCACACCCTTCGCCAGACGATCATGAATTATTCAAGGGTTTCGCCGCGGCGGGCCCCTGCGAATCCACGCGGATTCCTCGCGAAAACGCTCGAATCCGCGCTTTCGTCGGCCTCCAGGTTAACTCCGCCGCCGGTGCGTTTCGAATCTCCGCTCCTCCTAGCCACTGGAGGGGAATCCACCACGGGTTCCCTGGTTCCCCTTGGAGCTCTCTCAGGGAAGTACGACGTGCGTTTTGCATTTGAATGCCGGCCACTTGAAATTATCCGGCTGTGTCCTTTCTTTCGCGAACGTCTTTTACCATTTCACGCCTCGAGAAACTTGGAGAACCTGGAGGTTCGTTTCTTTCACGGATACTGATTTCTATCCGCACTGGTGTGAGTCGTATTGGTACGTGCTTTACAGCGAATGGTGAAAAGAAAGAGGATATTGTATGTATATTTGTTAATTAATTTTAGCCTTCAGGCCATGGAACTTTGAACTTTTTAATTTGATTTATTCCTAGTCGAGTTCCGTGCTTCGATATCAGATAAAAAAATGATGTAAAATAACGTTACATTTTTTTCAAGTACTTGTCTTCCTATCCGCTGTATTCTTTCCTATCTACTATCTTCGATCGATTTATTATCTTTTCACTATCCACGTACTCCTGGTATCTCTTCTATTGTACGCGTACCATTTTCCATTCCCACGCAATCCTCTGAGAGATGTTTAACGGTGCCCGAGTCCCTTTTGCATTGCTCTTACTCTGATAGCCAGTTGTTGCCTGTTTTTGGTACTTGATTTCTTTAAATATTCTCTCTTCCTCGTGATTTGTATATCTATGTATACTGTTACATCTGAATCTTTTATTAGACACGATTAAATAACACCATAAACGTACAAAATTTTTTCTAATCCAAATTTTTATTTAAGAATCTTAATTAACATCCTAATCTGCTTCTTTACTTTTCTTCGTCAGCTATACTGTTGGACGTATTGAAAATCCTTTTACAGTTGAGATGATGTAATAAAATATTTTTTTGATAGACATTCTTTAAATATTTGGATATTCTACGTAATCGGTCGTCTGTTTGTACCTATCCTCGAAAACAAACAAATCGTGTGCGAAACGATCTCGCATCGAATTCTCTCTCGATTCTCTGTTCATTAATTTTATACTTTTCTCAACTTTCCCAAGTGCGGAAAGAGCGCGAAGTTTCGAACTTTCTAAACTCGAAATTTCCCTGTGGTATTCCGAGATGTAGAGCTCTTACATTTCGACGTTTCGAGCGGTTAGTTGCAACGCACGTTGCACAAAGTCACGAATTAGGCAACGAATTCGCCTAATTCGGGGTTTCGCGGTGACGACGACCTCGCGGTGACCTTCTTCCCTTGGGCTCGCCCGCGAGAACAATTCAGGCGAAATTCAGCGCGGCAGCCGGCGAGGAGGGAACGCGTTATCTCGAATCGAGGATCTCCTCCGCTTCGACCGGATGTCGAGGCCTCAAGGTTTCGGCGCCGACTTTGACCGTGACGGCTGCCTCGGGACTGTCGGCGGCAATTATTCCTCCTTGCTGAAGCTTCGAATTGTTGTGACAACCGTGGTTCCCTCCCCCCCGAGTAACAGATCCTTTTTGTATCGTGTATCTTCACTCTTTTTCTATTAACCCTCCGAAATCCCCGATGTAATTCGAAAGTTACATATTTACGTTTATTTACATTTTGAAAATTTCATTTCGATACACCATTATGGAAGTATAAAATATAGTTATTATTGTTAAGGAATTTGTGGAAGACTTTAAAAAATAAAAATAAAAAACATGACACGGGTAGTGACATGAAGGGACTACGAAACTCTTTACAATATATGACGTTGTAAAATAATTTTTTATCGAGCTGCCGTTTTTCTTAAAAATATGAATTTGCACAAAAATCCATAGTCCAGTCATTTGTTTTGAAAGTTTAACACTGGAGCTACAATGGAATTTGAATTATAAAGGGTTCACTCTTAACTGGGCCAGTTATCATTGAACTACTGGAAACCGTGACAATTACTAAAGTTAATTTTTCAATTCGTAATTTAATTTAATTCCGTCATTAATCTCTATCAGAGAGAATGTAATCACTCTGAATTACTATAATCACTCATGCTACCATTTAACAATGAAAGATCTCTCTTAATCGTTGAAAACGATGAAGATCTGAAATTGAAGAGTTCAACTGTTCATTCGTAATTTAATTTAGTTTAATTTAACTCTATCGGAGAAAATGTAAAATGAATTTAATTACTCTGAATTACTACAGTCACTTATGGTGCCGTTTAAGGATGAAAGATCTCCCTTAATCGTTGATAACGATGAAGATATCAAATTGAACGGGTTAAATGTATGAAACAATTAGTTTATTACGAGTCGAAGCATCGAGGATTGTGCGAATTGTCCATTATCAATAACGTTAATGACGTGCAGTTCACCACTTATCTGAGGCCCGCGAGAAAAACCATGGCCCGAGATCGATGCACCGATGCATACAGCCACGACCAGGGAACATATAAAATGCATGGGTTATTGTCGCCGGGACCCTTACCGACAGCTGCTCGTTAGTTGTTGCCAGCCGCGGAGGTGAACCAGTCGAACCTTACTCCTATACTGGGTGTTTCCCTTCGAAACTGTCCCAATGATTTTTGTCACAACTGTGTCTGCAGAACGACCACCTGCGTATATTTTATATTTTTCTTTCAACATTCCCAAAAATTTTTAGAGAAGTCTCGGTACGTTCGACAAGAAACGAAAATGTCCTTTTGCCGTTGTGAAGGGACATTTATGTCATTTGTCGCGTGAGTTAATTTAATTTGATTCGCGGATAAATTGTAGAATTACGAGTAGACAGGATACATATATGAACAGAAATAAGAAGAGAATGAAAGAAACAATCTCTGTTAATGAAATGATGCTATCTACAGTGTGCTGTGGATACNGAAACTGTCCCAATGATTTTTGTCACAACTGTGTCTGCAGAACGACCACCTGCGTATATTTTATATTTTTCTTTCAACATTCCCAAAAATTTTTAGAGAAGTCTCGGTACGTTCGACAAGAAACGAAAAATGTCCTTTTGCCGTTGTGAAGGGACATTTATGTCATTTGTCGCGTGAGTTAATTTAATTTGATTCGCGGATAAATTGTAGAATTACGAGTAGACAGGATACATATATGAACAGAAATAAGAAGAGAATGAAAGAAACAATCTCTGTTAATGAAATGATGCTATCTACAGTGTGCTGTGGATATTCAAAAAACTGTCAACTTTTACAAGTCTAAGGTGAATGTACGTGAGACAATCCATTTCAGGCAGACAATCATAACAGGTGAAAAATATTGAAAACAATAGATACGTAGCATTCACTATAAAAGATACATTCTTTAATCTGTAAAGTATTTTAATAATTTCAACAAAAAAAATTTTATCGCATACATCGTTTAATATCCTCTTTCAATTTAGAATAAAACTCCCCGACAAGATTATGTTATTAAAGACGCTGACACTTAATTATAAACTATTATCATTTAAATTACATTTTAATTCTCGAATATAAGATTGACGAAGTGGTCCGAATTTTTGGACGACGACGTACGTTCTGAAAGAGGCTTGCAAACACAGACGCTGAGATAATCCTTGCGAAGAGGAAGAGGAAACCCTTCGAAGGGGGAGGTAAAGCTGACGGAAATCGTTCCGAGAGGAACACCCTGTGCTTGCGCCGAGTGCAGAAGGCAAGCGCAGCATCGGAAGAGCAGCAGAAGAGGAGAAGAAAGCAGACGAAGGCAAAGTAAAGGGACAGGACCACGCCTTGCGCCGCCTTGGCAGTGGAGGAGAGTTCGCCTCCGCTTCTTCGCCTCACCTCGCCTCGAGCATAACTAATATATCGACGAGCCTGTGCTCCTCGCCTCTCTCTCTCTCTCTCTCTCATTCTCTCTCACTCACTAACTCACTTCTCGTCCTCTTTCACCTCTAGCACCAGCGATCCGCGATTCACGTGATCCCCTCTGACGCTCGAGTACTCGCAAACACGCGACTCTTCCAACAACTCTCGATGCTCTTCACGCTCCGGCCTTTCACGCTCTGATTCGAGATGCTCCGACGTGTGTTCGCCATTGCCGAGAAATATTGCCAGGATTTCGAAAGGGATTTCATTGAGAGAGGAAAGGACGGCTCGTTCTTGAGAGACTTGGGAAGGAATTGTTAAGTTTGAAGGTTAGGATGAGATATGCTGGATTCTTGACCATTCAGATGAGAATGTAAAAGCTTTTGAAACAGTAGATCTTGTCTAATCAATAACTAAGCTCAATGAGAATTTGTTAAAATTTTTATTCTGAAACTTTATATCCTATGTAACGTTTTATTATGTATTAGAACTGAGAATAAAAGAAAAGGAGTTTATTCTTCTAGAACGCAATAACATCTAGCACGCGCGGAAAGATTAGTATCTAACAAAGTTGAGTTGCAACACTCAGCGATTAGAAGGTACCTTTTTAATTAAAACACGAGATAACTGACGTTTAATAAAGCCACGATTTTCTCCAGGATATAAAATTCACTCTGTGAAATAATTAAGGGAATCCAGACGCAATTGGTGCCCACTACTAAACGTGAAAATCGTACTTCCATGGTATGAGAGCATTTCAGCAACAACGTGAGAAAATATTTATTGAAAACAAACGGAACTTTAAAAAAAAGAATGACTTGCAAGCGCATTCATACAAACACAAAGAAGATACAATTATTTTTCATTATTATTGTACGTAATATGTAAAACGCGTTCTCTAATACGCAAAAATTTTTCAAATTTGTTAATGATTTTATCTTTTTTAATAAGAATTAACCCTCATCACTATCAATTTGATTTATTTTCCTCGTACAATGTGTATAAAATGTACAAAATCACGATACACAATTGAACATCAATACTCGCGAGTAGGCTATACGCAGTTCAACAGAGATTTACTGTCGACAAAAAAATTTGAACATTGTCAAGTGACAAATTAAGCTAAAAAAAAAAGAGGGACGAACGAGACTTGAGAAAGTATGTTTCACCGATTATTATTAAGAAATTAAACAAAATTTCATGTTCTAGTAGAGTACACCGTAGTCGAACGAATTCGTAGACATGCGATTAGATTTCTTCGAATAAAGTTGAAGAGTAGACAGTTTCGGAAACCGGAAGCGGGACGGACAAAAATTGACATTCTACGCGTGTCGCTGATCACGCCAGCGGATTAAGTTAACACCCTGGAGATCGTATCGTTGGCAAACGAGCGGAAGGGGAGCAACTCGACGAAAGTCCCGCGCACGGTGTCACTGGGTTATTGGAAAATTTTCCAAGCCAGCAGTCGCGACAGCAACTATTCGCCACGCATTCCATTCACGATCGAGAATTTTATCGTCATTAATTAAGCCGTATCGGACACGCGTTTTAAATTCAACGATTCTCAGATCAAAACCTACGCGATCTTTGCGTTCAACGTGAACCGAACGGGGTACGAGAATAGGAAAATCCAGCAAATGCGAGGAATTAGGAAAGAAAAAAGTTTAAGAGTTTANAACTCTTTAAGATTCTCCATTATTTTTAATTTAAAATTAAAAAAAAAAAAAAGAAAAGAAAGGAACGAAAAGGAAATCGGAAATCTTCGCCGAGAAGTGGTATAAATCAAGAATAAAGCAGACATCTTCAAAACTTTATTATTCTATTCGTATGTATAAGGTGATTAGTAAGGTTATTTTTTCTTGCCAAATTTTATAGAAATTTCTATCTAAAGTATGTATATATGATATATACGACGATATAATGTGATACATGTGATAAATTTTTATCATACTCATTATATAAATACAACTGTTTCGACTGTATTTATTTTAATTCTTTTCTTACGTGTTTCTGTTGAAATTATGAAAATATTTTTTTATACGTTATTTCCTAATTCTCCGACTCTTTATATTATTTGTCTGTTAACAATTATCTTCTATGTAAAGAATTCTATCTAAAGAATCTTATTTGTAAATATAAATATTAATAAAACTAATAAATTGAAAAAATTAATAACTGTTTGCTGGATTTCTCTTAACAATCATTTTCCGCGTGTCAAGTACGAATAAATAAATAAATTAGAAAATAGAAAAGTTGCATGTAATCTCGCGAAGTGTCAAGAGCTTCAAAAATTCCAAAAGGTCAAACAAGGAGACTGGCGTGGAGTTATGTTTCAGGTAAAAGCTCCGAAAGCTTTCAGAAGCAGAGAGGCATCCGATAGTCGGGTATCGACTCGTGTAACGATTGACGAAAGGTCCCGCAGCTTCTCACAGTGTCACTGGGTTACTGGATAATTTTCCACGCGAGTAAGCGCGCCGCGTGAGAGCGAATCCAAAGCGAGCTGCATTGCGGCAACGCGGTTCGCTCGAACGTACCTCGATAGCGGAACATTCGATAGCACGAGAGTCTCGTAAACTATTTACGTGGCCATAAAAATCGAACGGAGCATTAGCAACGCGCTCGCTCGCCCCCGACATGCACACAGCGCAGTTAATTGCCCGCGAAACTCAAAACCACGTAACCGGCCAATTACTCGACATTACTTACTAACGTTTCGTAAAGTTCGAAAAATCTACTGACGAGGATTGCTTTCGCGAATGAGATTAACAATTTCTTTAAAAATGAGTCACGTGATACTTCTTTAAAATTTTAAAATTCCACTTGACCAATTTAAAATTACTGGTAAGTTAAAAAAAGAAAAAAAAAAAGAAAAAAGGAAGAAGAAGAAAGCACTTCGAAAAATATGAAATCGACGTTCTGAGAAACTACTTAACCATCCAGTTAAAAGATCAGCTTGAGATTCTATTTAATCAAGCTATTAACCTTCGGATATCGATTGCTATCGATCATTCACCCGTGATAAAGATTTTAATATATTTTTTTAATTTGTTATCTAGCAAAATAATTGCTGCCGAAATTTTTTTAAATTTCTATCGCAATAAATAAGGATTCCACGATGTAAAACACTTGTCATAGCAACTCACATAATCTATGTTTAGGATCAATGTGGCTTTTTTACTTGGAATTTTGATGATTTGGATTTCTTTCGACCTATGATGGAAAAATGGTCAATTAAAAAAATAAAGATGACTTTGGAAATTTCGAGAACACAAAAAATTGATGCACGCCATATTTTAACTCCCTTAAAACCATACAACTTTTATATTAAACAATTTTTCATTAGATGAATTATAAATTTCAGGTATGCAAGTTACGTTATTCAGCCCGTATAAGCGTAATCAACAACGATACACATGTTGTCACGCTGATATAAATAAAATACAATGAAATATACAATAAAGTAAATATCTGACAATAGGAAATATAGTAACAAGTGAGCTACGAGTCAAATGAAAATGATCAGGAATCCAATATCCAAGGATTAAATTGAAAAGAATAAAACCCAAAATCGGGTCGATCTTTGGAAACAACCTAACGTAAACTTATTGACTAACAATAAGAGATTTACTTAAAATTCGTTAAATTTCCGTATGAAACTGAACTGAAATACCATAAAATCTCAGAACGCAGACCCGAAGACGAAATTCGACGAGCAAATACTGGAACGATGTCTAAATGACAAACGGAAGAATATGAATAGAATCTCGGCGATAGAATTCCCGCGGCCACGCGAATTAATAGACTCGTCGAGCTTCCGTTCCAATCCGATGGAAAAAGCGAGCAAGCAGCGATCGTAAAATTAGGCGGGTCGATCACAACGCGAAGTCTCTCCCATCTCTCCTGCCTCTGCGGGAGAAAGAAAAGCTCGTCATCGAGAGTTGGCTAGCCCGCAGGCCATGGGACCGCTTTAATCGGCAACTCTCTAAGACTGGTAAATAAATAACATTGTATTACACCGTCGCCGGCCTCCGCATCTCACGGAAGACGAACGAACGCGCGGATCGTTTTCCCAGGCGTGTGTGCCTTGCACTCCCGTTATCGTTATCCTCTCTCACGCGCGAATCGGCGCCGAGTCGATTCAGCCTCACGACCGCGCGCGAAACCCGCGCGCCACTCGCGCTGCTAACGGTGATCGATTTTCCGGCCACGGGAACGATACTCGCTCCGTGTAACATCGACGTGCTTGATCTACGAGCTCCTCTTGTCTATTTGGTGAAGTCGATCGGCGAATTAGCTCGCGAACTGCTATAGATTAACCCTTGAACGCGCATCGTTGATCTCTAAATCTGTTCAGTTTATTCGTCTTTTACCGATTCCAGATGTAAAATTCTTCGGATCAAAGAAACTTTCGTGTGATATTGTATTTTGTTAATCGTTTCAGCGTGTATCGTCGTTGGCTACGTACTTTACGTCGTAGAACTTTTTACTTATTGCGATAAAAATTGAAAAAGAAAAAAATTTCAGCATGGATTGGAATAAACTCGGAAGCGTATTTCACCGTGAAACGCGACAAATATTTAAGAAATTGCAATGCCATACCAAACGAAACTTCTTAGAAAGATATAATTGCCCTCGAACATCTCCTGTACCACGAATCAAAAACTAGTTTCTCCGCGATTGTATCAAACGGTTCGCACATTCATTCTCTGGTATCAAAGCGGACGTGCATTTTTCCACGACGAGACAAAAAAATAATAATAAAAAAAAAAGAAAAACAGGTACTGATAACGGTGCCATTTCCCTCATCTCCTCCTCCTCCTCCTTCTATTCCCCTCAACACATCTTTCGCTATCGTCAGACTTCCTCTCCCTTGTCCTCTCTTCTTAAAATCAACGCTCGATCACGCGGATTTCCACTTTCTATTGATTAGGAAGTTAAACTTGAGAGGAAAGTACTGATTTAAACTAATAGTTTGAGGAAAATCATTCTAAAAATTGATAACAGTTTCCCTCGTTTTCTAACCTCAAAATAAACGCTTGATCTTGCAGATTTCTACTTTCGGCCGAGTAGTTGAACTCGAGAGAAAAGTAACGTTCCAAACTAATATTTATATGTTGTTTAGTAAGTCTTAAGGAATAAAAATTCGAAAAATTGACGTTTCCTTCGTCTCCTTCTCTTTCTTCATTTATTCCTCTCGTCTTTTCCTATCGTTAAACTTTTTCCACTTCTAACCTTCAAATAAACGCTCGATCTCGCGGGTTTCCACTTTCGATTCGATAAACCGAAGGGAAAAATAACGTTCCAAACTGACATTATATATAATTAAGAGTAAAGTTTGAGAAAGAAGCATTTGAAAAATTGATAACAGTGCCGTTCCTTCTTCTCTCTCTCTCTTTCTTCATCTGTTCCCCTTTCTCTGCCGTCAAAGCTCTCCCTCTCCAACCTCGAAATAAACGCTCGATCACGCGAATTTCCACTTTCGATCGATTGGGAAGTTAAACTTGAGAGGAAAGTACTGATTTAAATTAATAGTTTGAAGAAAATCATTCTAAAAATTGATAACAGTTTCTCTCTTTTCTAACCTCAAAATAAATACTTGATCTTGCAGATTTCTACTAATATTTATATGTAGTTTAGTAAGTCTTAAGAAACAAAAATTCGAAAAATTGATGTTTCCTTCGTCTCCTTCTCTTTCTTCATTTATTCCTCTCGTCTTTTCCTATCGTTAAACTTTTTCCACCTCTAACCTTCAAATAAACGCTCGATCTCGCGGGTTTCCACTTTCGATTCGTTCCGCAATGGAAATCGCGTTCTCCACGCGAGAAAATCGCGCACGATCCCCTTTCGTTAATTCTTTTCCCCTTCGTTCATTCTTCCCCTCTTTCTGCGCTCGGCGGAACGATCGTTTCGTGGCTCGATCGTTCCGCCGTTGGAAATTGTGCGTTGCCCGGCGTACGTTGGCGAAACGGAAACGAAGGGCTGCAATTATAGCAGTCGTTACTTTTCCTGCTGTAACCAAGAGTGACTATGTATCTCGCGGTCGATTAACTATGACCTTCGCCGTTCCGGCGGACGTAGAAACTCGGACGAATGCTCGTACGCGAGAGAACATAACCTCCTCCTTCTATTTATATACAGGGTGGTCCGGCTGCCTCGTGGCGCTGTTTGAAATTTGCACGACCGTGTAACTCGTGTACGAATCGTGTTCGCGATAATGGCGAACGTGTAATACTTTTGCCCGTTGATAGCTGAATACCGGTGATCGATGAGAAACATCGTCTCTGTACGTCAGTACTATCGATGCGAAGTAGATCGTCAAATCAAGATCTTTATTTTGAACTAACATCAATAGTTAGAGTTACCTAATCTACTGTATATTTCTTGATCTCGCCAATGTGTATTTCTTTCATTCCATCGTCGAGCTTCATCTCAAATTCTTACATTTTAACGTTACTCTCAAAATAGAAATAGTTTATGATGTTTTAACTCTTTGAATGATTAAAATTATATAAAAATATTTAATGTAATATTGAACGAAGAGCGTGTAAATATATTCTTTTTGATTTTATTTAACATATTAGAGATATGTTAATCTCTTTGAATTTTTAATAAGTAAACTAATTATTTCATAATTGATTGTTAGGTTATCTGTATAATATACTCTAGTACTGATTAAACGCTCAGAGTTAAAAAGATGTTCGATAGAAATCAAAAAATTGTATTATACTGGCAACTGTTTTAGTTATGTTGGAACTTGTGGTACTTTCTAGTACATATCTTTAGTCCGGTATAAAAATTATAAAACAAATATTAAATATTATATAAATCTGTGGATACATATATTCGTGTTATCTTATACTATATAATTATTACTTTAATCTATATAAAAATTCCTTTATCGTAAGAATTCAAATGGCTTCGTGAGTCATTTTACAGGGAAAGTTGTTCCATTACTCGTACACAATCGTTTCCCTATTAATTTCGATAATTGACTACTGTATCTAAGAAATACTTTCTCATAATCTCGAACAATCGATTTCCCTCACAATCGAACTTTCTTCTCATCTACATGCCTCCACTTACTTCATTTACGTAATAATCGTGAGAAATTTAAAATTGATACCTCGTAATGGTACCGGTAATCTCTTCCCATAACCGTAACTCAAAAGTAATCTTTAAGTCGGGTCGAAATACTAGCTGGAAGAAAACGAGTC
>NIPQ01110699.1:0-15167 GCA_002806875.1 Lepidotrigona ventralis hoosana | reverse complement strand
TAACAAAACAAAAAAAAAAAAAAAAAAACACTTTGTCTTCTAGATTTCTCCATCAGATTTGTTCTGCCTGTTCTCTTCTTTGGTTAATTTTACCTGTGGAAAAGCTGCCTCGACGTGGGCCGGGCACGACGAAACAATCAAGTCCATCTGAAAGCAAACAGAACGCAAACGGCCGAGTATTAAAAGGAACGGAAGTTTCTCGAACGATCGAGCTTCGAGAGATCTTCACCGGGTCATTAATAAGGGATGTTGAAATGATCGTGGATTCTTTAAGTAGAGACCTAGGATCCTCTCAGGATCAAGTGAACGTTCATATGAATTTTATTTTTTGACATCTCGAATGGTCCTTAGAGTTTCTTATTAAAATTCATACGATTCACATGAGGGATAAATTTTATTCCTCAAGCTTTTGAACGATCCTTGGAATCTTTTCTCAGGATGAAACGAAATTTATAGATGCCCAAGGATCGTGGATTCTTCTTCCAACGAGAAAAGTCGAACCAAACTTCATTTTTCAAGATTTGAAGGATTCTTGAACATTTCTGTGAAACAGATGAAATTTAGGGATGATGAGCTATAGATTCCTTCGCCGGAGAAGGAGGAATCTGACATTTCATTTCTGGAATCCTGGATGATCCATACAGTTGCTCGTGAATTGAAATATTTTATAGATAACGTTCTCCAGCGGAAAATTAGACAGAATTGAATGGAACTCGGACCAAATTTTGCCCGAGCGCAGAATTTTTTCCAACGGAGAATTAAATGGAATTAAAGGGAATCTGATTCGAATTCCCTTCTTCGAGTCTTGAATAATCCACAGAACTTCCTGTAACATTGGCAAATGGATTACAGACTTCCTCCAATGAGGAATTAAGTGGAATTGAATAGTTTTCCGACCGAAATCTCCTTGAATCTTGAATCTCGAATGATCCTTGGAATTCTCCACGAAATTAATCTCTTTTTCTTTCTCATTTATTTATAAATCCAATCTTCTCCGCGAATCACGAATTTTTTCATACAACTAATGAAATTTACGAAGTTAAGATTTCTTTCAATCAATTCGATAGAACTAAAATGGAGTTTGGTTTAAATTTCGTTTTTGGAGTATTGCCAATTTTTGAAGATTTTTGAAGATTATTGATAAAACTTGCGGGTATTCGAAATAGAGGACTGAATTTATGCGAAAGTTCGATGATTTCTAATGGATAAAATTGATTTTTCTGCCTAAGTGTTTTAGATGGAGTGTTTCCGAGTGTAGGATGAAAGTGAGAGGATAAAAATTTGCTTAATTATAGAACAAAATTTTTTTTGTACGAATTTTTCACACGTTGCGTTGCAAAATAGCGAAACAATTTTTAGTTAGACATCGCACAAGAATTAAATTACGAAACATCAAAGAGACACTGATTGTCTTGAAATCAATTCCATATCAGGTTATCAGGTAGCATATTGCAGAGATCACACGAGACTGTGTTAGTTTTACGATAAGAGACACGAGGTAAACTGAATTCGAATTTTGCAATGGCCGGAGACAAGCGCATACGCTGCAGTAAAAATTCAAGAGACGAGTTGAAGAAAATGAAAGAGTGAAGAGCGATGGAATCGTCGATGAGTTAGAGTGGCGTCGCATCGGTCTGTTCAGAGGTTACATATTTCATGAAACCATAAATTATCTTCTAATGGAAGAACTTCGTTCCAAACTCACGTATTATGTGTACGTACATAATAAAATTTTATATAAGTACTGAAGTCTGTTAAATCCTGCTCGTACAATAAATTTCATAGTAAATATAATAAATACATAAATTTTATCATGAAACCATAAATTACTTCTGCTAGAAAATATCACTCTAAATTGTAAATGAAATAAATATTCAACCGGGTAATTTATAAACTTTTTATAATATGAATATTGAATTTTATTAAATTCACCTGATACAATAAATTTCATAGCAAAGTAAGTAAAATTTTATAACAACATCAAGTTATAAAACACGATGGATTCTCCTATATTTAATTAAAAAAAAAAATTTTACGAAATTTACCGCACGGTATGAAATTTACTACATTCGCGAATCCATCGATTACATTTATTCATAGCAAATGACAAAAAATACCGAGAAATATAGGTACCTACATATTTCTGTCGTAATGATACCGTAACTTCGAAATCTAATTTTATTTCGGAAATTGAACCTTGAACTATTTCTCCAAGCTAGCATTGGGGAACAGAAAATTCGGATTGTTAGTTCGTTTCAATCTTCTTCATTCAGAGCATTCAATCATGAGCAAAAAGCAGATAAAAGCCGCAAAAAACATCGTCCAGGTTGACAGTCTTTTTTCTCTTTTTTTTTTGCAAATTTTATTCCTTAACTTATGGTGAAGAACACGGGTGAACCATAAGTACCATAACTACAGTATCACGTATCAGAATAAAATGGACATCACTTGTTATAAAAAATGATGTACAAACACATACTCTTTTATACATTTAATTTCTAGTGTTTAGATCTTAGATATGGATCTTATTAAATTTTTAATGACATGAAATTTCAAGCAATATGTAAATCTTGACAACTTTCTTGTGTGATTAATTGAATTGTTTCATCTTTTCGTAATCAACGATTTTTAAAGTCAAACGATATTAACGCTATATTTTCCTGGTTTATATATATATATATATATATATATATATATATATATATTTAATATCATCTTTATATCGAATTTTTTAGAACAATAAAACAGTATTATATTAGCATATGTTCATTTTACTCTGATATAATATATGTAGAGCGACTTTTATTAACCTTCAAGTAATAATTTCGACGATAATTTCTGTTATATTAGAAGATATTTTATTTCATTTTATTTTGCACGCTCAAAAATTTAATTTAATTTTATGCTGCACGCTCGAAAATTTAATTTAATTCTACTTCGCATGGTGAAGATATTTAATTTTATTTTGCACACTTCCTTATAAAGATTATTAATGAAATTAAATTGCATAAAATATTTGAAAATCAAGCAACGTGAAACCTAAATTTTTTCATGTCCAACGAAATCAAATTAGGGATTGATTATTCATTCATCACGATATTGGAGAATAATGCGAATCGATGCATTATCAATAATTCTTATTATATCAGACAATTAAACATACTGCATATGCAGTATCAAAAGACCATTTAATTATTCGAAATTATTATTATCTTCAGTCTTTGTGTATCTTGACATTAAAAATAATAAAAAAGAATTTATACAAATACTGTGGTTGGTTCTATCATGTTCTTCACTCTGCATGATTTTCAAAGCTAGCGGAAACGAAATTCACATACACAGAAAAAAAAAACAAAGAAAAAAAGAAGGTCGTTTATTGAACTGTTCAGTTTACCTAGAGGAAATCGTATTTCTAGCCAGAGTTTCATCGTGTTTGTGCGACATTTCGGATGCTCGTGGACAACGATGTTTGCCAAGGTTTATCATGGATGGACTACGAGATGGTTGTCAGCTGAGTTTTGATACTTCGACTCCCGGAACGAGTTTCGTGTCCACCTGAATCACGTATTTAAAGCAGATTGGTATTTTCTTTCACCGAATTACACCGAGTGAAAGAAATTCTTTTTGGGCAGAGTTGCTAGAATCGCTGCGTCGAGTCTTAATTTTCGTTAAATCTGTGATTTCTTTATTTTCTTCTCTCAAACTTACAATTTAAAAAAAAAGGGAAACTGCTAGGCCTAGTTCTTCTGACAATGGGAGAGAAAGGAATAATTAGAAATTTAGGATTTCTGTAATTTTCATTAGTTTTATTAGAAGAAAGGAATATTTTCCGGGAGGGAAATCAAAAATCAAAAAAAATTGAAAATAGAATTCTTTTTAATTTTTTATCAAGATAAAACATTATTTGTTACTATTTGTTCATTAGAAGAAAATTAGGTTAAAAAAATAGCCTATAGATAAATTAAAAAAATAGTATTTAAGTTTCATTTATTAAAAAAGAGCAAATCACGAGTAAAAAAAGGAGACAATTTTGCAGGTATAATTCTGCTGGGAGAGAAAGAAAATTTTGAGAATCTACTTTTACTTTTTACTTTTTCTTTACTGATCATCCGAAGAAGACACTGTACCGTTTCATTAGCAAAATGAATATTTTCGAGGGAAACGTAAAGATTTAATTTAAGTTTCCCTCGTATTTCTTTCTACGAAAAAAGTAAATGAAGAATGGAAAATTTCGACGATAAAGTGACTCTAGTTTTCCCATCCGTATTTCCAATTAAAAAGGAATGTTAGCTGAAAATTTACAGCTTCGTAATTTTCCATTAAGAGAATGTATTACTTGTTAATTCTAATTCTTTCAGAAATGAACACTAATGTTTCCTTTATTCTTCATGAGGCAAGGGAGAAATCATTTTCACACGAAAGATAAAAACTTCAATGAAAGTCTGCACTGTTATTTATATAATATAAAATATTATAATTCATAATGTTACGATAAAATTATACATTCTCCCCCAAAGTGAACTGATATGACTGAATTACTAATCAAAGTTACTAATTTTTACGAGGGAAATTCGGAAAGTTGAAAAAAAAACTGGAAAATTGAGAAAAAAATTTGAGAAACTTTACAGAAATGCAACGGCTCACGAAAGTGTTCGAATAACATGCTTACTCTTTTATATTTATATTTATTATCCAATATTATCACGTTGCTATGTATGTGAAATTGCTATGTGTGTGAAATTTCATTTAATTGGATCATTAAGTAAAAAGAATTTTTAAAAAATTAGAACTCTGTACAAAGATGTACAATAATTCACAAAATTTTTAAAAATTCAATTAATCATAATAATAAAAAAAAAAGAAAATACAAAAAGTATGAAAGATGAAATTATGTGTATAATAGTATGTGCACCTATGCAAATACTATATATATACTTAATGAAATTTGTTATAAAATTCATTATCAGGAATCAAATCAAACGTAAGAGGAAACAAAAAGTTGTTAGTAAATTATAGAGATGAAACCCCTTGATTTTGTTAAACCACGTGAAAAGTCGAAAATTCAAATTCTGATCCTGACTCTAAATGTGCAACTTTCCCCGTAACTTAAGCCATACAATTCCTCCAAATGTCTTCTAAATATCCTTTGATTCTCGAGGTTATCAGACTTCTCTCGTTAATTAACAGAAAGTGAAACTCGTTCCATCCCGGAGTATCGATCAACACTATGATAGAGATGTCAATCAACTGGCTGGTCGACAGAACCGCAGGGTGAACTCTCTTTCAGGGTGCCTCAGAATCACGCGAATGCGTGGACAGTTATANGTGTTTTTTTTTTTTTTTTTTTTTTTTTTTTTTTTTTTTTTTCGAAAGGTCTACCGCCACAGGATACGAAACATATTGATCCACAACAATCTGAAAATTCAACAGTGATGTTTTTAAATAGTGATTCATCAGGCAAACCTTGTCGCCTCCTTCCACAGTCAGGGTAGATAGCAGAAGAGAGAAGAGAAGAAAAGAACACCGGAATGCGCGTGGGTCACGTAGATTTGCGTCGGGCCTGCGTACCTGATACTGGTCGTCCTGGTCTGGCTGAGGCTCGGATGCCTTTTCACAGGTGTTCTGTAACCCCTTCTGGGACAGCAGATCCACCAACCGCCGCAGGCCGCTGACAGGAAACTCTCCCTAAAGTGCTTCGACATGAATCCATAAACGATCGGATTTATGCAACTGAAACAGAGAACGAGATTCAACTTTTTCTTTTTTTAGCTTCATCGATCGAAAAAGTTGTACCTAAGCGAAAAAAATACCGAGCCAATGATTGATGTAGTTTGAAAAAAAATAAAAAAAAAAAAATTCTACACGAAATGGTAATTGTAAAATTCCAAAAGGAACACACTGAGAAATAAAAAAAGAGGGGTGAATTTTACCTGATTTAATCGTTTTTATTATTATTTTTATTATTAGTTTTACATTAATTGTACCAATTAAATGTTGATTTTATTAATTTTTTATTGATTTTCGAACTTATTATCATTATCAACTTTTAAGTGGTATCACTTGGCATTGGGAGTCGCAATAATTTAACTCTTTAGCTCTTTAAGCGTATCACTTTAAGATATTGCTTAAAATAATTACAATATATTGAATAAATACATGTATCGAAATTTTAGCGAGTACTCAAAGTACTGAAATTACTAAATTTTTGAATCCCGTTACTAATCCCCATCGCACAAAATAAAAAATACAAAGCAAAATTTCACTAATCTAAATTATTGAAATGATCTATAATTCAATAAGATGCAATTTGAGCGCAATTTCACTCTTATCTATTTATAAATGTGTGTTTTAAAAGCAGATGTACTTTGCAATAAAAAGTAATTAAAGCGATGCTTCTCTTTTATTAACCTTTAATTAAGAACCGAGCCACGGTTTGCTATAATATTACAAATATTTTAAATTGCAAACAGCGACAAGCGAAAGGATCCTTGCAATTTTCTTTCATAATCGAAACGTCGAAAATAAAATTTGACAATGCAAAATGATAAAGATAAAACAATTAGTTCGAACGATTGAAAATAAAATGATTAAAACGACGTTTCTGGAACAAACTCCTGCAAACAATAACGGTATTAAAATGTTAATAAAAATAAATGTTAATAAAAGAATAATTGGAGTTGCAAAGGAAAAAGAACGTTTCCATATTGAAAGAGGAAAGAATAATCAAGTGGTCGTGCCCTCGAATAACTTAAGAATATAAATTTTCCGCTGCTGATACTCGCAGTATCAAAACTGTTTCTCCAAACAATGAACAAACGTGCAACAAATAATAATTGTTCCCTGGTGTTAATGTAGCAGGATTGGTAATTTCCTCCTGGTACGGGTCATTACGCAAGCGAATTATTATTATGTCACTACGACTTACTCGAGGACAATGAATTGCGTGAGTTGCGACCATTGACATTTAAACGGGAAAATCGATAACATCTCAAAGCTTCCCAAGAGCAACGATTCCATAGAAATTAATTAAATATTTTTTGCACTTATATACTGCAGAGAACATGTAGTAATTCTTGGAGAAACATGTGAAATTAAATTATAGAGATAGGAAAAACGAATAGTACATATTTTTGGACAGCGAATGACGAGTACTTTTCTTAATTCACGATATTTGTACTTGCACTGCAAATATATATCAATATATTTATATATATTTATGTATTTAATTATATTATTTATATTACATATATTGAACTATATTATTGTGTTATTTTAAATTTGCATTTATTATTATGGTATAGTATATTATATTTACTATTATAATATATTAATTTATTTAATATTGATTATTATTTCACTTTATCTTGTATTTATTGTTAGAATTGTTAGAATAATTCTGATGTAATTAAAACAATATAAAATTTGTTTTAAATCAGCATAAATATGTATTATTATCGTTATCATAAATGCACTTGAGTTGTTGTAAATTTACATTTATTATTATAATATACATTAATATTGTATATTATATTTATTTATCATTATTATCTAATTTAATATAATAATGTAATTTGTACTAAAGAATGTAAAATTTGTTTTAAACTATTATAAATATTACATTATTATAAAAAAATTTTACCTAGCACGATCATGAATAAAGAGTCTATATATTCTTACTGAATTAGCTATTTCGAATACTCTTTCACTACGCTTTTAATGTTTAAGGGTTAAACAAGTCGTGTTTAAAGTTAATCATACACTCGACTGGCGACATAAACGATGTCAACGTTTCGCAAACGACGAACGAAGGGGGAAAATGCGTTTCAATCAACCACGAAACTCCTTTCAACCGATCCAGCCTTCCTCTCTTCACTCGCGATCGTTAATTCAGCGACGAAATTAAACAAAACAGGTAAGGAAGTCAGCCGAGTAAGAGCGTCGTTAAGTTGTTTTCCCTAGCAGTCCTGTTTAACGAATGCAAGAGTGACGCACCAGCGTCTGATAAAGTGGACAGTCTATCAACATACCTGTTAAAGTAAGCCATCAGCTGAAAGGCTGTGTTGAGATGTTTGTACGTGCCGACTTTTACGCGTGGTAAGTAGCCGTAGGAGGTGAGCATGTTGTCCACGAGAATTGGACCCCAGCAAATAACAAATAGCACGACCACCGCGACTAACATCTTCACCACCTGTCAGACAATGTTATTTTGTTATTTAACAAAGTCTTTTTTCTTTTTTTTTTTGTCTGGTTCATTGATTCAATTCTCATCGAAGAAGAATGAATTTCTTTTATTGGAGAAATATGAATGTTGTGATTATGATGATATTGCAATTATAAATATGTTGTAGTTTGTGAGAATTAATTTCGCTGGTGGAAATTCAGTTTCTTATAAATGAATAAATGGCATCAAACAATATTCGTTTGTAAATCCGTAATATAAATTTTCAAAATAGAGAATAGATGAGAATTAATTTACTAGAAAAATATCTAAATTAAATAATTTCTGAATATAATGTTTGTGATCTTATTATCTTCGTTTCTTATGCAATTTAAACGGCAAAAGAATCTGTCAAAATAGAGCAGTAAATTTCTAATTATAAATATAGTGTGTAATCATACAAGTATTTGTAATTGAGAATTATGTATTCTAAACACCTATAATCAATTTCAGTTTAAATATTTTAAAACAATATCGCATATAAATAAACTACAGATTTTTATGCAGGTTCATATTTTTGAGAATACAAATAACAAAAAGAAAACCTCGATGAAAATTTTATATTTGTCCATATTATTTGCATTCTGTGCAACTTTTCACTTTCATGTAAAAATTCGCAATCTAATAAAATACTTACTTATTTGAGGGAATCATTATTTGTTCTGAAATTCTAACATACTCTAAAGATTTAAGTGATAGTTCAAATATGTGTAATATCACATTTTATTTTATATTTCAAATCTCATCGTATGTATTTATAATTTAGATAATTATTTTCTAACAACTTAGATGATTATTAAAAAGACTTATTATTAAACATTATTTTCTAACTCACTCATTTTGAATTTTTCCTTTTTACTACACCATAAAAAAAAAAATTGTCTTTCGAAATACCAACGAGTAAAATATAAATTTATTATCAGAGGGTAACGAAATGTAAATATGAATTATTTTCTTCGTACACAGTGCCAGTAATGAAAATCTACGTACATTTACAAATTCAAGTATTCAAAGAAAATCGAGGATTTTGCACATTTTATGGACATTTATTTATTCATCGCCGATCTATTCAAACAGATTCTGAAAGTTGAGATGCATGCATTAAAATATACATGTTTTAATACAAATAAGTGTAATAAAATGTAACTCAGAATACAAACTTTTACAGTTATGATAATTTTACAGAGGTTTTCGCAAATCGACTTTTAAATTTATTTACAACATTCTTTTAAACAAATGCAAGAAACATTATCAATATTTTAGAAATGGTCTAATTTTAATTAGACAAATTCATCAAGATGTTTGATACTCTTCTCTTTTTGTTTTAAATATCTGAAATTTGACAAACACATGTAGATTTTTACAATTGTGTGTATCATGAAAAAATTCAGTAAATGTACAAAACTTCTATGAAATATTTGGAATGTCTATTTTGAATATTCTGATAATTTATATCATAATAAAAGATAATAAAAGATATTCATTAAAAGCAAACATTTCATTTTGCTTTTTCTTCGATTAATTTATATTCTATTTATTTCCCACCAGAAAACTGTGAAGGAGAATTTCAAAAACTTGATTAACAATTCCTTCCACCAAAGTGAACGGTATATTTTCTATAATTTTACGAAATTTTAAGAAACTGCATTTATAATACTGAACCTTAATGGATTAAAGTAGCTTTGACGACATCACAACTCGTTTCATGCAATTTCGTTTCAAGTACGAATGATTTACGAATATAACTCGGTAGGATGTTTTATTACCTCTTAAATATTACCATGAAGATTCGAACTAGATCACAGACGTTATAGACATTATTGTAACTTCCGTCTCGAGTAACTTCAATTAGGTCAAAGTCACGTGATCGAATTGCTCGGATCGACTGCATAAATTCAGAAATACAGAGAGATTTTTACTTTTCAGAATCTACTTTGGTACTCGCAAAAATATCACTAGAACATTTATTTTGGCCTAATATCATTGTTGTCATTATCAAAATATTCGTATTTAATACATGTACATTTTAAACAAAATTCATATTCATTTGCGTCATTCTTTTCAAATTAACACTCACTGCCCTATTAATGCAGTTCACTTAATAAAATATTCGCGATTGCATATTTACTTTGTAAAATATTCAAATGACGCCCGTCTAAATCTAAGTGATAAAAGTCGCGAATACAGCGTGAAACAAACTGGATAAAATAAAGTTTGTCCTCCGAGGGACGAATTACATCGTAATCTTTTCATCGGGACGTTTCACAATCAGACTGTTGAAAGATTAAGGATATTGATCGCAGACTCACGAGGGAAATAACTTCTGGATAACTACTGTTCCCTTCTCCTTCAGTGTTCTATCGAGTTACCACTTGAAACGAGTTCATCTTTTCAAAAAACTTTGGAAGTTCGTTCTACTTTCGGATGCTTTTAGTCAGCACTTAAGACAATCAGAGATTATTCTTGGCTGAATCCAATCCTTCTAATAAATTTGTTTTTAAATGTATATCAATCCAGCTATACAAAAATTTTACAAACTGAACGCAAATCAATCGAATAGAAAGAAAGAAATCGAACACAAAGAAAGCCACCTTTCAATTGAATTTAATTCAATCCTCCGTTTGCATGCTTTTCTGTTTGCCCTTGTCATTAATTTCAGAATCGACTCGATTCATCATGTTTTTACTCTACGAAAGATCGTTGGATTTTAATTGTCCTTCTTATGTTATATATCAATGTGAACAATTTCATTTGTACATTTCCTCTCAAAGAGAACTTTTATTCATTTGGGATGAACATCTTTTAAAGATTAAATAAAATCTGATTGTGTGATACAATTGTTTCTAAAAATTACAAAAAAACTGATCGTGTACAAGCAATAAAAATGTGTAAAAACTTCATTCAATTAAACCACACCAATTTTTTAAAAAAAAAAAAAAAAAAGAAGTGAATTATTAGAATCATTCGGAATTTTCAGTGATCTACATTATTGTAGTGAAAGATACGACTGAAACTTAATTACAAGTTTACACAGATACAAACGTGCATATCAATAATTAATACATTATTAAATAATGAATAATAATATATGTTACTGTTATATTAATAATATTTTAATTATTTAATATTATATTGTTATTCTTATCAGAGAATTATTGTGCATAATAAATGGACAACCGATTAAAGGAATGTTCCATTTGAATTTTCAAATGTTATGCAAAAATGCATACAATGTTCAAGAATATATAAACTATTCGATACATAATTGACAATATATATTTAATATGCGAAACGAACTTCTGTTTGGATCTTATTTTTTAAAAATATGATTTTTAAGAAAACATGAATTTATAAAATAACGTGTAATATCAGTAATCAAAAATAAAAATATAAAATACAAATTAGCCTATTTGTTATAAAATTGCATCGAGACTTTTCAGAATTCTACTAAGAGCATGTAAGATATTGGAAATTGAGAATAATATTTATTCAATGGCCAGAGGCTATGCAACAGTGTTAATGAATTATTAGAAAACATTCTCTTTCACAAATTTTGGAATTTTACAATTTCAGTTCGTACAGAATGATCAGGCGACACTTTGCACTTGCAAATATTTATAGAATTTCAATATTAAAGGACAATGTTTAATTGAATAGTCAGGATATTTCCTTAATAAATAATATCAAATAAACATTAAATAATATTAATTAATTTACATATCTTATATTAATACGAGGATATTTCCTTAATATTTCCAAAAAAAGTGCTTGTCGCATTTAGCGAGAGAGAAGGCGAGAAATGGTGCCATTATCACAAACATAACGCTTCTCTTCCGATTTGGCACGAAGACGCTGCTTAAAATGCACAATAATTACCATTTGAATCAGAGTACCGGCAGTTTGCGTAGGCAAAACTGTCTGTTACGAGACGCTGAACGGAGAGTATCGGATATTTTATAAGTTTCAAACTGCGGAAACTTCTACTTCAAACAGCAGCGAAGATTCTTCTGATTCGATTTAACAATATTACAGATATTTCAGATTGCCTCTCGAAACTTTCTACTTTATATTATGACCCCTTATTTCGGCCATAATTATTCTTGAATAATAAGTGTAGTCGTGATTATGTTTCATTTTGCAACTCCAAGTCCCCTGCAATTTGCCTCGCGGAGGATCTTGAATTTGACGTTACACGTGTCATAGCACATTCATCCCGAGCTGTCAGACACCATAATTACCGAGATATTCTAGTAAATTCACTTTACGACTTCTGTTAGCTGTTTCGGTTATTCTTGTCGCAGAACAATGTCCTTCGTTTAACTTCAATATCGCTGGTATTTCAGCTTTCTTCCACAAATAATTATACAAATATTATTACAAATCTATTCACTTGTTACGTCGATACGCACTTAACTGGCCGTGTTATTCACACGAATGTTACGTTTTCGATGGCTTCTGTACGACTGAGGAATATTCAGATTTTCTCTATCCTCCCTTCGGCCCCGAGGCTATGGCCACTATTTTGCATTTTAGTCCTCGAACCTCTTTGCGAAACTCTCGGTAATAACATTCAACGTACTACACATACATGCACGCCCAAACTCCAAGAATCTATTCTTTCTAGTTTATGATACAAAACGTAAAAAAAATATAAGAGTATGCTATCTTTTTTGTCTACAAATGAAATTTGTAGATTGATTTCATTCGTTCGTTTATTTCTCTGAATTATATTTCTTTGTACTTTCTATTATATACTAGATATAGATATATAGATATAATATAATATATATAATAAATTAATAATATATATATATTATATATATAAATATCTTCTATAATTATATTTCTTTGTATTTTTTTTGGCATTTTTCGCAAAATGAAGAAATCAGATGACATTTTATTATAATAAAATCAATATAATACATGTAACAATATAATGTAACATAGTACAAGTATATAAATAACACACTACATTATTATTATATTAACCAAACCAAGTTGAAAATAAGAAAAAATTGTTATTGCAAAATTATAACAAAAATGTTATTACAAAATTGTAAGTGACTGATTTCTTCTTTGATTCTGTATAGAAACGTGCTAGAGAAATTGCATTTATTACGTTTATATGTTTGCAAATTTTTCTATTCTTTTGCCGGCCAAATTCAAAAATTGGCCAATTTCTACCATTATCTTTCCTTGATTGAGAAGATGAATTACTCCAAATTGTACAAGAATACATGAAATTTGGAGATTTTTTTCTCTTGTAAGTAATTATTAGATCGTAAATTTTTGTGCATTTCTATATTTTTATAAACATAATAGAAGAATATAAATAAAGTTATTTCCTTCTAGAGAAATGGAATTCCAAATGGAATGAAATCTAAAGAAATTTGTTTTCTTAAGCAAATACTCTATTTTAGACATTTCATATATTTTCGTACATTGCACAATTTGCATAGTGGATCACTGTCATTTTCTAACATTTTGACTTAAAAAGAAATAAAAGTCACGTTTATATGACTCGAGGAAAATGGAAACTTTTTATTTTCAATCATTATTCACGTAAAAAAAATTCTATTCTTTTGAAAAATCGTATCACGCTGATAGCTTCAACAGATAGTTCTTTTTAGTTTCCTTTTTCCTTTTTTTGAAATTCCGAAAATGTTATATCGAAACAGTCTATCAGAATGAAAAATCCTGACAGGGAAGAACTCGCGGTTAAATCGTATCGTATAAAAAAGCCTGGAGGCGTGAAAGAAATAGAGATATCCGAGTCAATTTTTTTGTTTGTCACGCATATCATACGTGAAATGTTCTATTTTTGAACCCTAGAAACAGGAATTAAAATTAAAAAATTTTCCTTTATTTGGAAGAGCTATTATTTTATATATATCCCTCGTTTTAAAACTGTGATTTTAAGAAAATGACCTGACCACTGTGAAATCACAGATACGAGTTTCTTTAAATTTTCAAAGGATATTTTAGTTTAAAAACACAGAGAAACTTTAACAGAAGAAAACTCTGATTTGTGTTTCAAAAGAAAGCAGATTTAACAAGGAGTAGAAAATCAACAGAAGACACTGAGAAGTATAGAAATAAATATAGAATAAAAACATAGAGAAAATATAGAATAAATATAGAATAAAATATAGAAGAATAAAGATAGAGAAAAAAAAAGTAGAACAGGGAGAAGGCCGAAAATAAAAAAGACTGTGTCAAAACGAAGAAAATAGTTAATAGTTAATATTGGAAAAAAAACAATAGCAAAAAGATGACAAATGTAGATATATAGATACATAGACAGAGATATAGAAAAATAGATATTATACATAAATATTAGATCATTTTAGTTTATAAGTTCTGTACTATTCCTTCATTCTTTTCTACAAGTCGTTAAGTTTTGTATACTAGATCAAAATGAGTACATAGGTACTTGCTGGAAATAGTTACTAACTATTAATAAATAACTATTAATAATTGAATATTAGTATTTTATAATTCTTTATCTTTCTGTAGTTTTCTATTCCAATCCTGTAAAACTTGTACAGTAATAATTTCCATTATTTGGAAATTATTACTGTACCAAACACAACTGTCAGAGAAACTTATAAGATGCAATATATTAATTTAAAGCTAAAAAGCTATATTAATTCTAACAACAACTAATTAACGAATAATAACTAATATCAAATAATGAATAGCAACAAATATCGTATTATATTATATTAGACTACATTACCACATATTACAAGTCAAAGAATATAACAAATTATATAGAATATAATAAATTTAAAAAATCGACATTCAACGAATATATTCTTTAGAATAATAGTAAATAAATTAAACCAAATTTCTCAGTTAAATACAAACTTTTCCTGGAAGGAGAGATAACTACTTGAAAACTACTTGAAAATGTTTCTACAAATTCGACACTCAGTTATAGATTATA
>NIPQ01110678.1:0-15384 GCA_002806875.1 Lepidotrigona ventralis hoosana | reverse complement strand
TATAAATTCATTAAATTTTTATCTTTTATAAATTAGTATAGTTTGTGTCAATTTATTAGATTTATTCAATTAATTATATATAATATAATATAAATAATAATAAGATTGAAGCAATATTTTGAAAGTGTGAGCATATCAACTGAAATTTTTTTCTGTAATAATAATGTTGATTTCTAATTGAAATAAACATTTCTATATTTTCACAGAAAGAGAAAAATAGTGAAAAATTAATTAAAAATCAATTATTAATATTATTGAGCATATCAACTGAAATTTTTTTCTGTAATAATAATGTTGATTTCTAATTGAAATAAACATTTCTATATTTTCACAGAAAGAGAAAAATAGTGAAAAATTAATTAAAAATCAATTATTAATATTATTTAATTATTATATTATATTATATAATCATTTTTATATTATATAATAATTATATAATGTAAACAATAATATAATTATGTAATAGTAATAATTATTACTTTATTATTTGAAAATAATAATTATTTTTATATTTTCTCTTTCTTATATACTTTGCTAAAGTTAATATCAAATAAAGAACAGCATTGCAAATTAATGTATTACCACATCATGTGTTCTTGCTTCAATGTTTGCTAAATGCGGAAGAAGAATGAACATGAGAGTATTGGAAAAATATATTGATCATTTCTTTCAGTATTTATATTATATACTTTTTTTAAAAAGACTTTTATTCTACTGATGTGCAAACAAATCATAATATACAAAAGCAATGAAATTGCAAATGGAGTTTGACAATGCAACAATCGAAGTGAAATTTATAATAGTATAACACTGTATAAAAAAATCTTAGTATTATTTGACAATATTATAATACTTACGTTTTTTGATAACAATTTAGTAAAATGTTACTATGAAAATTTTGTTACATTATTTCACAACTTTCTTTTAATTAGATACTATAATTCTCCGATAATTTTTTTCCTTATAGCAATAAATTTTTAGTGTCTTTGTAAATTTCGTTTGTTGTATAACATAATTTCATAATATATAATATTTTTTAAAAGAAGAATTTAGGCATTGAAACCAAAATAAATGTTTACTTACGGATACCATCCAATATCTTGTGGATTTATATAAAGAATTCCTGCTCTAGAAACAGTAGCTGGCGTCGCTGTCCTAAAATTTATTTTCAAATTTTACTTAACTCTTGGACAATAAATAATATTTACATATATATTATAAATTAGAAGCTTACAAGGAATAAAATAAGTGTAATAAATAAACAATACAAACAGTGTCGAATATATATTTGCAGATTTTTATGCAAATGTATTTAGGAAAATGCATTTATTAAAAATTTAGTAATATTTATACATTAATGTATAAAATAATAATATAAAATATATAAATATAAATAAAATATAAATAAAAATATCAAATAATAAATATAAATAAATATAAATAAAATATCAAATAATAAATATAAATAAATATAAATAAAATAATCAAATATATAAATATAATATATAAAATAATCAAACTGCAATATTTGTAGATGAAATATTTAGTAGATAAAGCAAATCTCTATCTAAAATCTCTATCTAAAATCTCTATCTAAATTGTACTTTTTTGAATTTATTTTCAAAAATATATAAATTTGCGTGAAGTTCTTCAATCTAATTATTGTTTAACGTCAACAGATGCTACAAGAACAAAAAATTTAAACCATTGCTGTTTATACAATAATAAATCCTTCAATTAAATTATTGCATGATACTTGTTATAATAATTAAATTATTATAATTCTTGTATCTATATCTATATTATTTGTATTTTAATTGAAAATAGGGCTAGTGTTTAATTTTAATTCTTTAACTTTCATTATTATTTATGAAATACAATTTTAATTCAATAAAAATATCATAAGCTGAATACTAAATTGAATCTTCTAGACATAAGTCATTTTTAGAAACAATTTTATCTCAATTATCAGTGCATCTTTTGTGCCCCTGTGAAATTAGTTGTAATGTTAGCAAACATTAGGATAAAATTTTTCTTGGATACATTTCTCAATTAACTACTAAGTGATATCATCGGACATTGCAAGCCATAAAAATTTAAGTTTTACATTATTTAATTTTAATTTAATTTTGATTTATTGATTTATGATAATATAAAATACAAAATAAAATTAGATATTTCAAAACTGACTCCACGGTACCATTTTTAAGATTAAAACCTAAAATTAGTACAATAAATTTATATCAACAAATTTTTAAGTTCACTTTCTTTGAGAACGAAGCTCCACATTTATTTCACATTTTCGAGTTATTTTTTCACGAGAAATCATCTCGTGCTTGGTTACTCGACATACTGTACATAACTTTTCTACAAAAAATGTATTATGTTGTATAAAACTTGCAATAAAAATCATTGAACAAAAAAGTTACTGATAAACTATAATGGTAAAAAATTATTACCTAAGATTTGAAATCTCGAAGAGAAGTCTCATATGTGCCGTTAAAGCGATTCTTTCGTTACTAGCCAGGGTTAATACTTTGTTGTCATCCATTACAGTATTCAATGACTCAATCCACATCGGATCTATGTCGCCGTCAAAAATGATCCATTTTGGATCGTTTCCTGTCATGTTTGCCTGATCCCTCATTATCACGGAGAACAATCTGATTGAGATTATTATTTGTTAAATATTTAGTATAAATTAATAACGTAAATTTATATATATATATATATATATATATATATATAATGAGAAAATATATATGTATAATGTATAATGTAAATAAAAAATATATATATATTTTAATAAAATAAAATAAAATATATATTTTAATAAAATTAAATAAAATATATATTTTAATAAAATTAAATAAAATATATATTTTAATAAAATTAAATAAAATATATATTTTAATAAAATTAAATAAAATATATATATATGTATAATGAGAAAATAGAAAATTTAAAAAATATGTGGATCGAAATTATGAATGAGTGAATTCTTAATTTGTTTTATACTCCGTAGATTTCTGCTAATTTTAAACACTCAAATAGAATTTTGAAATAATGGAACGATTTTCTGATATGAAATCGCACGTATCTAAATTGAAATGAAGAAAATTTCGATATTTAAATATGCTAAGCTTTCTCTGCTTCTTAATATATATAATTCTTATATTCTTTTTATCCTTTAAATCATCTTTTCTAAATTATTTGAACGTTTCCGTATAAGAAAAGACATCCTCATTATTTTCGTTTTTTACTCGTAAGCGAAACTTTAATTTATCACAATTAAATATAATTTCTGTATTTTGTATTTTAGTAAATTTCTTTTGTAGTTAAAAAGTGGATTAATGACATATAAAATACATTTTAATACTTAGTACGAAAAAATTATGTTAAATAACGAATGTAATGTAATTAAATAATAAATGGTACTGTTTGGGTAACAAAATATTAAGATGGTAGAACGTTTGAATATTTAAATTAGAATATTTAAATAATAGTTGTTCGGAAGATAGTCACATTAATTTTAAAATAATGATAAAAGAGAGATTAACGTAAGTTGTATAAATTTATATACATAAATTTATATACATAAATTAATATAATCTTGGAATGAGAAAAAAAGTGAATGAATTATAATTAGACTGCGGATGCATATTTTTATAAAAAAAAAAGATAAAGATGTGTATTTAAATGTATTGACTATCTATTTTTTATTTTACACATTTTGCATAATGCATATATTTTGGATACTAATGTTTAAAACTATATGTATATTGCATATACCATTCTTATAATTCATACTTATTCAATCATTTTGAAGTTAAAACTTACAAAATTTTAACTTATGATTTATGATTATGATTTATAGTTATGTGGAATGTTAATAATAATAATATACAATCAGTATCAGATGCAGATTATATCAAACTGCTAATAATTAGATATTTCTATTTTACATTAATTCAGTTAAATCAATGTGTATCCCAGGATAAATATGATATTATCAAATATATGTTTATTGTTAAATTTTGTATTGCATACAGAATTATCTGTATGTAAATCTATATTGCATACAGAGTGTTCCAGTATTTCTCAGCCAAATGTTAAAACATTTTAGAAACAAAATTGAGCTTTCGTCTAATACAGCAATTTTTTTCAAAATTTGCCCAGAAAAACTAAAATACTTTCTATATTGCTCACATATGCATATTTTCCATGCTTATTTTGCATATGCTTTCTGCATATTTTTCGTGCTTATTTTGCATATGCTTTTTGCATATTTTACATGCATAAACATTCGCAGTCTATAATTTTAATAATTGTTGCATATCTTCCACCATATTAAAAAAACAAAAAATATACAATTTTACTATTAATGTAATTCTCTGTTCATTAATTTTTACACAGAAACTTCTACAATTATGGAATAATTCAATTTCTATAAGATTTCAGTTCATGCATTCATAAATATAATTTATTTTTAAAAGAAATGAATAAAAATGAAACAATATGATAAATTGTCAAATAAGGAAGTTACTATATCCGAAAGATTAAAAATAACTTGAATGATAACAATTAATTTGTCTTTTTTTTGGTAAATAATTTAAGATACACGTCCGTTTATAAGTACTACAATATTTATGTATATATAATTAAAAAATTATTAAAATTATCTTTTTTGATATATATACATATGTAGGAACAGATAAATATAGAATCTAAAAAGAAATGATGAAATTATATTTATAATAATGTTACGTTTCTTCTCGTTTATGTTTGCTTTAACCAATTTTGATACTCGCGTTATTAGTACTGCATTTGGTTTCCTTGCATACCATATTTTAATTTCCAATACATTGTTCGTCATTACATTAAATTGTCAATTTTTATGCGTATAAAATTATATATTTTTATAAATATATTATGTTATAGAAATTGAATTTTTTGATTTTCTTCACTCGCCAAATATTATAATAAATAACACATAAAATATTTTATATGTTATAATATTCGATGCATAAAAATTCTCAATCTATTTATCATCAAATTTTTCTTTTCTACAAGTTTTTACAAAATTTTAATAAATCGAAACAAATATAATATCATTGGAATTAATATATTTATTATATCAAAGGGCCAATGCCTATTAAACATTAAATAAATAAAAGATAAATATTTTATTTGAAAGTATTATAGAAGTATCATCCTAGTATTTGTGAATAAGTTACGTATAAAATTATATAGAGAATATTACGTAGGTATTGTTAACAAATAAAAATCAAACCCGTCTGTCCATTCTCGCGTTGCAGGATTAATAACTCCAAAAAGTTCGTTGTTAGTCACTGCTTTTGGATTTAAATCGTTGTAATATGGTTTTAATTGTTGGTTGAAATACGTTCGATTAAGCGTTTTCCAAACTTCAGTTTTTCCGGTTCCAGCGAAGCCAACAATGAAAACTGAATGACGGACATGAAGCAATTCTTCCAATTGTACAACCTGAATGAATTTAATGCAATTTTGACATTTACAAATACAAATTTTTTACAAATTTCAAACTGCATTGAATTTAAAATTAACAGTTAATCAATTTTGGTAAATAAACGAATTATTGTCACGTTGACCAATAACATTCTTACTTTTAGTATAAAGCCATCTTCTGGTTGTAATTTAAGATCCAAAATAGATTGACGAATTGTTGACTCAAAATCAAGATCCCTTTTTCGTGGAACGTCCAAAGCGGGAAACAAATCACCTATAAATATAGATTAACGCACAAAAATATACCTAAAAATATACCTCACAGTTGAAAATCAAAATTTACTTGTACCAAATATGCTATATATAACAACAGTGAAAATTTTTTAAATGTTTTATTTTCACTATGGATCATAAACAGAATCGTATAATTTTTTTTTTCTTATTGTATAGAAAGCAAATAGCTAAAAAATCATGTTTAAACATTTAATCGAGATTGTTTAAAACACTGTGGTCATGACACCCTCCAGTTTACTGTGAAAATAAAACATTTTTAAAATTTGTCATCTGATATATGTAATTTTGGTTTACAACTTTTTCTCCAAAATCGTACAGAATATTATGTGAAACATCCTATATATATATATATATNATATATATATATATATAAAAATAATATATATATATATATATATATATATATATATATATATATATATATATATATAGAATATATAGAGGCATCTATAGAATGGTTCATAATTGATGATGTAATTAGTATATGTAAATGTAATTCTATGAGAAAATATTGTACTATCCTGTATAAATAATTTAAAATTTAAAAGCAATTATAAGCAATTTAGAAACATATACGTTATGAATAAATTTTATAAAATTTATATATTTGTACAAAATTTAAAGATACAAAACTGTGCACATGATACATCTAAAATATGAAAACATAAAATATGAAAAATAGTTTTAATATCTGACATATGAAACAAATCTCTACTTTAAATAGGTTCCATTTTTTTAGTTATATTAAAAAAAAATACGAATTTGCATAAAAATCCGCAATCTATTTATTCATAATATTCATATTTCATTACATTATTTGTAAAATTCTGGAAAATTTTATATGACACGCCAAATACTTTTTTAATTTAAATTTTCTATGATAAAACATGCAAAGTACTTTAATAAAATACTTCAAATGTATAAAATAATATATTACTATAACAAACAAGAAATAAATATAAAGAAGACTAAGATAAATATTATTGTAATATAATACAAGCCACACAGATGAATAAAACAGAATAAAAAAAAGAGAAATTGAAAGATTCTTGTTTCACGTTTAATATTAATTACGTGCATTGTAAATTTTTGAAAATAATCGAAGATCACAAGAAGTTTACCAATAAGCCCCATAAAGACTGGTACATCATCCGTCACAATTTTCGGAATATTGAAATCTCTGAGGGCTCTCATTAAGACCTGATCTTCGGCTCTTTCAGGGTCGCCTCTCTTTAATTTCCCAGCAACTACTAAAACTGATTTAATTGCTCGTAAACCCCAATCATAGTGATCCTGCTTCGACAGGAGTTCTCGACAAAGCTGGTACAGTGTTATGAATTTCCTTGCCAGTAATCTAGCTTCTTGAAAGCCTTCTGCCACTAGCATTATCTCGCAAATTAAGTCAAAGTCTGGAACTACCATGGCGCAAGGCCTTTAAAATAAAAAAAAAAAAAACGATAATAATCCTTTCTATAATAGAAAAGAATTTATATGTCGGTTGAGCCCCAATTTATGGTGCAAACAGAGTTAGGAGGATTTTAAAAATAAAATGACCAAATTGCGTCGGAGACTTCGTTTTCGAGAAAAATGCATTTGAAGGTCAATTGAATACTCTCGCAAATATTCGGATACTTTTGAAAAAATTTTTGGATTTTTGGGAGATAGTTAACAATATTTAAAGTGCTAAACATCGTACTTCTATATATATAATAAATATTATTCTTGTATTTATATTGTTCTTATTTTATATTTTAATTAAATTAAAATAATAAATAAATTTAATTAAATTTTTAAATTTATTTTAAATTTAATTAAATTAAAATAAGAAATATTAAAATATTCTCTACACTATTAATTTTTCGACATAAATAGATCAATACTTCTTTTCTAGGGAATGATATAAAAATTACATGACTTCATTTAAAAAATAGTAATTAATCTTCCTGCGTCACAAAATTACACATTAAATTATCGCCTCCCCGAAACGAATTATATTTGAACGTTATAACAGAACAAATTATATTTAAAACATTTTTCAAACAACGAACAGTTATAAATTCTAATTATAAATATATTAATAAATAAATTAAATAATTATAATATTCTAAATTCATAGAATGTATGTATACTAGTAAAATGTACGATCGTGATTTCAGGTGAATAAAAATGTAAATAATTTGACGTACCTGAACAAAGTTTTCAGATTTTCAGGTAATTCCGTTCTTCCGGCATAACCGGGATTCATAGTGATAAACATTCCAACGGTAGGAACGAGATTAAGTTCTTCTCCAAAGAACAAAAATATCGGTTTACGGCTTTTTACCCCATCTAAGACTGATTTCACTTGTACGGCCACCACTGAAAGCACTTCCACTGAAATACGATTGAATTCATCGAAACAACCCCATGCTCCTACCTGAGCAAGACCTTTGTAAATGTTTCCACAGGACTGAAAAAGAAATAATAATATTAATTTAAGTCTCTGTAAGTACTTGGAAAAATATATTTTTATTTAAGATTTGTCAAAAGATTAACTATATGCAATATAAACTTGTAAATAAAAAAAAAACGTGCAACAATAAATTGAGCCAATTTTAGAGCTTGAAGCCTCTACTAGTTCATTTTATTATAAGATGTTCTTACACTATGTAGCAGATGACAATAAATTATCATAGTATGTAAAAATATTAAAAAATTTTTCCACGACTGAATTTAAACGATGATTTGAAGATTGAAACTTTCTTTATAACGTAGAAATTTATTTTCTTTAGAAAAGTGATATATAGCTTACATTTATCTAAGATTTATTTATTTAATCAACAATTATATACTTTATTTTATTTTACTTATAATATCTTATAATAATATTTTATAATATTTTATATATAATATCTTATAATATTTTATTTATAATATCTTTAGCAAACAGATATGAAAGAAAAAAGAAATAATTTTTTCCTTCTATTATTCCAAAGCTTCTTATTTATTAAAAATTCCAATATGTATTTTTATATTACTAAGTTATTAAATGATGTATGAATGTAAACAAAATTTTTTATATATTAAAATAACGTATTTTTTAACACTAATAGTAAAATAATATATTTCAATAATTTAAATTATCGTAAATTTGAGTAAAATTGAAATAATATTTTTTGTATCATAATATTTTTATTAAATACTCGTAATATTTGTTAATTCTACTATTAAATGATAGTTGTAATTAAATGATAATTGTAAATATTTATCTATGTCATTTATTCTAACATAGGTAGTTTATACAAATAACGTTTATGAAAAAAAAGCTAATACTGAGAAGTGAACAACATGATTATAATATAACTTAATATAGTATAAGTTATATATTATAATATAGCTTATTATAATGTAACTTAAGAATGTGATGCAATAACTTAGGTATTAAAAATAAAACGTTATTAAAAAAATTTATTAAAAATAATATAACAGTTATCTGATATACCATGTTAGAAAACTGTTATACCTTTATTGATAAGGTCACATACATCACATATAGTTTTGTATTTTCAATATCACTTTCATTTGTATAAGTAAAATGCTATATTTAAATCCTTAAAACTACTAAATATAAATAACTTCTACTTAATTACAATACTATATTTAATTTCAAAAATTTGAAGAATTTCATAAAATAATATAAAAAATAATTTTAATAATATAATTTTAGACATAAATTATTTAATACCTTTATTTATAAGATACGCAATATTATAATATATCGTTATTTATATTATATTGTTTTATATTGTTTGCTTTTATGTGCTGCACAAAAATTAATTTACTGACATCAAATCCAGAAATCGTAATGATCATAAAAATTTACCGTCACTGTCCTTAATTATCAAATTGCATGTAAAACGAAAGAAATCACTTTGATTGTATTCTATATAGATCATGAAAGCAAGTAATGAAATCAAGAAAGTTATAGCGAATATCTCGTTAACTTTTATGTGTTAATTGTTAATTTATAACTGTAAATACTGTTACATTTACAATAAATATATTGTTTGTTATCAGAAATAGAATAAATATTTTTCTGACAGAAAAATTATCTATTATTTTTTGAAATTCCCAAAATAACAAAAATAAAGGAAACTAAATTTATAACATCATGATTCTTGTAAAATGTTAAATTCTTTGTATAATATTCTTCTATAAAATATACTTTAAATTATTAAGTGATTTTTATATTTTAGATTATTAAGTGATTTTTGTTTATTCATAGTAGTTAGTTTATATGTTTCATCCTGCATGTTTAAAAGAATTTTGCATATTTACTGAAATAAAAATATGAACAATGTAAATTTCAGATTTTCATCTGTTGCTTAAAAAATACAAGTATTTTTGTCAAAATTATCATTAATTTCTGATTAAAGAGAAACACGATAAATCTATTCATTTTAATTGTCATTTAGATTTAATAATTTACATGTAGAATACGTATAGGGTGTATCAAAATCATGTTACAATCATTATAGCGTGATTCTACACTTTTGAATCGGTTAAAAAAGTTCCTACAAAATTGATCTTGTCTTTGATTTTCAAAATCAAATTTTCGCGCTGTATTCTACTCATCGAGAAATATTTATAGAAAGTAATGTTAAAGTTGCAATAATTCTTAATGCTACTTTGTTAACAATTTGCTTTTCTTGTATTTATTCTAGTATTAATTATAAAAAATTCACGAATGAATTGTATGCTCATCTGGACTAGCACGAATGTATTTAAATTTATTATAAAAAAAGTTATGTTGACAATGCAAAAAAAATAAATGTTTCAAAATGTAACATTTGGACATGTAATTATTATTCTTCAATTGGTCGATTCAATTTTAACATCAAAAAAAAAATTTATTTATCAAACAATTATAATTTTACCTTGTAATCCATTTGCTCAGAACAATTAAACACATAAACCATTTGGCCTAATGCTCTTCCTAAATCTTTCGTGGTTTCTGTTTTCCCAGTTCCAGCTGGACCAGCGGGTGCTCCACCCATTATAAGATGTAACGATTGCGTTAAAGTGATGTAACATCTATCAGTCAATGGTGTTATTACCAATCGTGGAACATTGCCCAAATATTCATAATCGTATTTGAAGGACGCATCGCAAATATCAGCGAAACAATCACCAACTTTATCGTCCCATCTGTTAATAAAATAAAATGTTTGATCATTCGAAGTGAAAAGTTTTGTAATTGATGGGTCGAGATGATAAAAAAATTTTATCTTTAAATACACTCTATTTGAAAAGGAATATCACTGAGGCTGATTGTAACAGATTATATCTCAAAAATAATAAGATACAAGAGAAAACATTTCGTTTTCTAAGAAATGCTAAAATTTCATATGTCGTCACACTTAATGGTATACTTCATTTTTTACGTTTTTCGTGGGATTACAGCTTTGATCTCTTTTACGCTAGAGTTGGTGCCTTTTATTCAAACGTACATTCTTTATCTTAATTATTTTATACAGTTTGTAGATTAGTGCCAATTTTTATTGAGTTCTATGGTACGTCAGGCACATCCTCTGAGGGAACCTTGATCCTTCTCCGTATTAATAATAAAATAAAACTATTGTTTCTGGTCGATATGCCTTGTATATGAAACTATAACCTTTAGTGACGATTGTTCTTCGAAGACTAAATAAGATGTTGCCATTACGGTTCAGAATTTCTTGAAACGGTGGATCTTAGTAAATTGGGAACCTTGTCTCAATAATGGACTAATCTAACGGTAGTATATAAATATAACATATATCATACACAATAAAGCGGTAATTTGTAATATGACAAAATATTTCATCTTACGTTGTTAAAGAGATAAATTTACATATGTAAATTGTTTTACTTGTACGATTAAATCAATCATTTGTAAATCAATTGTATAACATGTAATGATTGTTCTAATAATTAAATTAATCTAACTAAATTATATTAATTATATTATACTAATCTAACTAATTAAATTAATCATTTTACCTGTGTCTAAGTTGCGATTGCCACTGAAAACTGGAAAAATGGTCCGCCTTCATGGCGATCATTTTCGCTACAACATCTCTTGCGTGTACGTCTATCGTACAAATTGTCATGATTTTTCTTCTGTCGCTATCACTTAATTCCCCGCCGAGGAGCACTATTAACGCGTTCAACTGATTAATTTGTTTTCGCTGGTAATCTTTGAACGCGTTCTCGAAGCCTTCCTCTAGTCTCAAAAAGGCCATGTTCACTTCTGTAGTCCACCAAATCTGAGTTCCGCATAGCGCTGGCTGAGCCTCATGATCGAAAATCCATTGTTCTCGTGGCTTTTCATCGTATGTAGTTACCGCTTGGGATATGTGGTATCTTACCGATCTCTTCATTGCATCTGTTACATGGTTCAACCAAACTTCCACCTAGAAAACATTACAACACGAATGAAATGTTTGATTGAATGATTATTTATATTATGTAATATTATTAATACTTCAATTTAATTAATATAATATAATATAGTTCAAAACTTAAAGAATGGGAGATTTAGGTTTTAGATTTACGTTTATTCATACTAACTGAGACAACAATGCATTTGGATACATGAAGTATATTCTTCAAAGAAATTGTTGGAGAAGGAGAGAAAAAAATAACTTTAAAAATCTTTCAAAGTGTACAGTTCAAAGTAAAAAAGAAGCGAAACGAGATATATGTATATTGTGTCAATGTATTACAAAATATTCATACTTCGTAAGGAATGTTAGATTTTCGTAAGAAGATAAATAACTTTTAAAAATTTTGTAACGAACTTAATTTAATAAAATTACAATGCTTTGAAAATTTGCATATATGAACTATGCGTCTGTCAATATAATATAATTAATTATAAGTTTATATGAATTATTATATGAATATATATAAATTTATGTATTATAAATAATTATATATTGCGGATTTTTATGTATTTATAGAGAATTTTAAAAGTGCCAAATTGCGTGATGTGAAAAAAATGTACCAAACACAGTGTTTTTTATTTGCATAGAATAATTTGATATTGAAGATCTGTTTTTTAACTATGCTCTCAAAAATATAAATTTCCATAAACATCCGCAGTTTAGTAATTGCTATTAATGGAAGAAAAGAAAAAAATATTCGCATTAAAAAAATAATGCGTAAATCAAGGAACGAGTGCCATTATAAAAATGTCACAATCATGTTATCATCAATGCATGAATTTCGTATCGTAACATTTTTTTCAATGTATCAGAACATATTTTTTCTATGGTCACAACTGGCCATTTTTCCACTCGTCGAGCGTTTTCGATCATTGAGCATATTTATGAAAATAATTCCAGAGTGTTTTTGAATCGTGTTTGCATGTGACGTAAAAGAGAAAATTATAGAAAAATAATAAACAGGATAGAAACAAGAAGCAAAAGGCAGAAAGAAGAAAGCACAGAGTGTTAGAAGTCAAATAAAAAAAAAAAAAGCAAAGAAGTAGATGACTCTAAAAGACAAACTGTGTAATAAAATAAAATAGTTAAAATTTCCAAGTATAAAGTATTAAAATTATATTTTCGTATTTACTATGAGTGAATACCTTTCCACTACAATCACAGGTGCCATAAATACTCATGTTTTCACCGTCTTTGGCAATCATAACTATGGCATGTTTTGTCGGCTTATCGCCATCCATTTTCCACTTTAATTTCGCAATAGAATCGTACAACTTTGACAAATGTCTGCAGACCAATTCAGGATTGTTTCCTTGAAAAACAATTTCAACAGTTTCAAATTCAATTTTAAACTCATAAGTTTAATTTTGATAAAATTTAAATACAATTTAATTATACTAAAAAAATGTTGCTCTATATTTCAAGCTAATATACTAACTCAAACAAAAAAAGTTGTTTTCTACTTTAAATATTCTACTTTATAATGTAACTTTAAATATTCTACCTTGTAATAAAATATTTATGATTCTATGTTTATATAATATTTTTTTTTAAATTTCTAATCATAGAACAAAAATAAAACATCCTATACATTTTTACATATTATTACATACATATGTATTACATACATTTTTTGCATCTTTAAATATTTCATGAAAATTGCATAGAAATTCGTAGTTTAATAATTATTATACTAACCGTTGCTTAATATATCAAGTAAATCTGCCGAGGAGATAAAATAAAACCTGGGATAAATTAATCTCTTTGTTTCCAAGTAATCTGCCAAAGCTTTCTCGCAAATATTTAATTGAACTTGCAGTTCTTCCAGCTTTTCTAAAAGTTTAGGCCGATAGGTTGCTTTTATGATGTTCAAATTGCTCAACATTTCCCTTAGCAGTTCCTTAAAAATTATTACACATGATTGAAAGAAACTATTGTTTTATATGATTTTATTTACTAAAGAAATAAACGATTTACAGAAAGAAGAAAGAACATTTCTTGGAAAACAACTTCGTATCTTTTTCGTGTTATCAAAATAAAACTCAGAAAATTTTAATTCGTAATGCAACATAACTAGCGATATGGAGCGTGTGAAAAAATGTTTAACTTAAAATTTATTAAAATTGACATTCTCTCTCTTTTCTGTGAAGCCATTAAAAATTATCATTTAGTATATCAAAATAAAAAATTTCTTAAAATAAATGATTAATGATTTACAATTAGTCATACATAAAATAATAAAAATATTTTATAATTTATTAAATATAAAATATAAAATAATATATGTTTATTTAATGAATTGTATATATATATAAATAAATGATTATATATATCTCATATAATTATAAATACACACACACACACACACACACATTTTCATAAACATATATATACATATAATATATATTATAAATAATAAGTATATATTATATAATAATAAATATATATTATAAATAATAAGTATATAGAAGTAAACCATATTTGAGATTTTAAAACTCAAAGGTAAAATAAAAATAAAAATTTGTACTTTAGAGATTTCCATCTTCAAAAAGGATAAAAAAGACTTGATGAAAGTATGTACTTTAAACTCCCTGTCAATTTTTTCAAAGCGCTTCGTTTCTTCTGGAAGTTGAGTCCTAATATCTTCGGAACCAATAAAAATACTTTCTAGATAACCCCATGCTCGTTGAACCTCGAACCATGCATTAATTACGGCATCTGCGGTACGTAATTTTCTCTGCCAGTCAAGGATTTCATCGAGGAAATATCCGACAAATTTCGAACCTAACATATTTTGTAGCTGCACCTATTATAAACCAATAAAAGAAAAAATAACGTGTTAACATAAAATAATAGAATAGAATAGAAAAGGAGAAAATTTTCATCGAGGAAATATCCGACAAATTTCGAACCTAACATATTTTGTAGCTGCACCTATTATAAACCAATAAAAGAAAAAATAACGTGTTAACATAAAATAATAGAATAGAATAGAAAAGGAGAAAATTCAAAAATAAAGTAAAACAGTGAGAAAGAAATTAAATAGGAATCTTTAAGTACAAAAATAAAATAAAATTTCATTAAAATTAGAAGAAGCTAATTCACAAGCGTAATAAAAAGTATATAGGTCAATAAA
>NIPQ01110676.1:0-14999 GCA_002806875.1 Lepidotrigona ventralis hoosana | reverse complement strand
GAAGTAAGAAAAAAAAAAAACTTTCTCATCTCCGCAGACTTGGCTGTCAATGGCAAAAAGCGGCAAAACTCGGAATGCAGTTAAAGACAATCTCCTCTTATTTTTCTGAGAATCTCTTCTCTTTACCATTCTATCGTTGCTATGGTTTATCTCCGGCAACGAACACTAACTACACGCTTGAAAAATCCACAATTTCTCGCTGGCCTCTGCTATTTTCTCACGTCCATGGAGCAGACGAATCACTGTCTGACGGAATTTCTATCGTTGCTATGGTTTATCTCCGGCAACGAACACTAACTACACGCTTGAAAAATCCACAATTTCTCGCTGGCCTCTGCTATTTTCTCACGTCCATGGAGCAGACGAATCACTGTCTGACGGAACAAACGAGCCGTGCATTATTTTCACGAGATGGCCACGTATTTCCCCAAAGATGTCAGGCAACCATTATCCTCGTCATTTTTTTCTCTCCTTTCACCCTCCCGTAGTTTCTTTCCTCCGCGTCGCGAGTTACACCCGGTGACTTTCCACGCGTCCACTTTTAACGTTATAACGACCAGCTACTTCCCGAGAGTAACTTTTATCAAGGGTTGGCAAGAATTTACAATCGCAGCAACGACACCAATCCTTCATCCTCTGAGTTTTTCCCCGAATAAGAAGAAGTCAGTTGAATTATAGTGTTTTTTTTAAAAATTCAATTATATTTCAGCGTTGGCAAATTAGAATTCGAATTTGACCACTTAGAAAACTCCAAACAAGGTGCCCCATAAGTTTGGATCAGCGCGTAACTCGAGAACGAAGCTGTTCAAGTTGCTTAATTTTCTAATCAACTTTTCATTCAGCTCGATCTCTATTCGCCTCTGCGTATTTTATAGTAACCTACGGTCGTCCGATTCGAGAGTCGACGAGTGAACATCGAAAGATCGCTTTCAAGAAAGGAACGCCGCGTCCGTTCGCACATTCTGCGAGCACTCGCGCTGAAGTTGCTTTTTTCAATTCGGGGGATTGCAGGGATGCCTCGTTTGTTTCGCGAACATACTTCGGCGGTGGCATAACTTCGCAGTGAGATAGGCGGATGGATGTTTTCGAGGTGACGTGGGGAAATGCGCGCGCGAAATCGGCCCGTTTCGCCCCGGGGACGAGCGACAGCAGGCGGCGTCGAATTTTGTAAATTTTCGGAATACTTTGAATTTCACGCGGCAAGGAATGCCGCAAATTAAAACCTTGCGCCGTTTTAGCGGCGCTGCTCATCGAAATCGCGAGGGGGAGAGGGGGAGGGGGGAGGGAGGGGGTCGTCCTCGCGTTAGAAAACGAAATAGCTGCGGCACTGGTGCGGAATGTCGCGAATTTCTGAAATTCTCCCATCATTTCCCCGGGACAATGTCACGAATTAAAAGTTTCCGCGGAAACGTCCCGGCTTATATCGTTAGACTTCGTATTGGGAAAGTAAAGTAAAGGTAACCGCGACGATGGCACGCAATTTCGCCGATCCTTTGAACAGGCCAAACTCTCGAGCAATTACGGTCGATACTCCCGACTGACGCTTTCTGTTGTAGGTCGTCCTCCTCTTATATAAGCCGGGTTTCGAAACACTACCAACTTTCACTGCACTCGTCTTTTGTTTCATTGAAATCCCATTTTTCACTTTGGGAACTTTGGCGATAACGATAATTGCATCAGATTCTCGCAAATCAAATTGATAGATCGATTACGTAGCATATTGAATGAAGGAGATACAAATATTTATTTGCTATTGGAACTCTGATAAAGCCATAGTGCATAGATATTGAAGCTTGAAACTTGTCTAAATGCATCTCGCGTGGAATTCCTTTCGAACTTCTTCTTCGACAATTTGATCAACGAAACCTCGTAAAAATCTTCAGCTTCTAAATCAAGTCACTCGCCAAGGAATGCCGCGAAAGTCAATTTCTTCGATTCGTTTAAACGATCGTTTGGAATAACACGAAATATCGTCCAATGTCTCTTGTTATTCTCCTTTCAGGATCTACCTCCGTTTCACGAGCGTCTGAAAAAAAAAAGAAAAAAAAACGGTCCATACATCCCCTAGAGTAACAGAGATCAGATCTCACGATCAGATCGATCGCGGAGTGTCGGCAAAATATTAATCGTTCCGCAAAATCCACCGGGGGAGCGAGATCCCGGAAGAGATAGGAGTTACGCGAAGCCAGTTGGAGATCGGAATCTCGGCGGTGTTTCGCTGGTCGAAAAATCGCACGGATGGCTGGTGCGCACGAGCTGGTGCTGTCGTGTCTGAATCAGATAACGGTGTAATTGGCTTTTATCGTGGCTGGACGCGCATCAGCGAGTCCCTCGTTCGTCCTGTCGTGTTGCCTGCCGGCCGACCGCGAGCTGCGTTCCCTTTCTTCCTCCCCCGGTTTACCCTCTTTAACCCTTTCGCTCTCTTACGCAACCGGTTGCCACCGGTACACCCCGTCGTGGTGCGCGTTACGTTAATTAGCATAGATAATGGAGCGGAGTGCACGCGTGCACTGCCCTTATGGCACGCTTTCGGACAAAAGCGGCCGAGGAAGAGCCGGATAAGTGGAACGAGTCGGTACACGGCCAGCCAGCCAGCCAGTCAGATAAATGGATCGGGAATGCTACTGGTGCGAACGGTCATTCAGAACCAGTTGCCTGTGTGTTCCCAAGGTTACAGCCACCGGAAGAACCTTCGAGCTTACAATTACTCTCCGAGTAATGGATATTATTCTATAGTTCGCGATTGTTTCGCCGGGGAATGGAACTTTGATACAACGCAACGTAACCGGAGAAGTTTTTGCGCCGGTTTAACCGTTTGTTAATAATACGGAATTCATAGAGGGATTTACGGCTAGATTAGACTCTGAATGTAATTAAAGAAGAAGGATCTGTACTAGGTGGTTTGTTTCATCCACTTAATGTTTGTGAGTGTTCGTTCGTACGTTGGAACTTTACAACAAATGCACGGATATTTGCAGTGATACTGATACGAATAGTGATGTATTATATTGTTACACCGTCTTTATCCTTCACTGTGATTTGCGAGCGAAACTAGACGTTGTAGTAATGTTCAGTTGTTTAATTGGCAGTGGAATTAATTATCCACGTGTTGTTCATAGCTTTGAAATAAAAATGCGTTGAATCGCTCGTACCGCAAATTTGAAAAAAATACGGGTTTCCTTAACGGCTAGACCCCTCCCCCCCACCCGTTGCTGCATCCAATTATATTTGTTATGCATAGTCACGGATTATTTCTGCTTCCAATTATCCAGGAGGATGTCAAAGGTTACGAGTTGGGAAACAACAGAGATCATATCATCAAGCTAGAAAGCGAAGCTTCTGGGAAACTGCTTTCAATTTGTCCTTCTGGTACATTTTGTTTATTGTAAAAGTTTCATTTCGTCGATAGGAAGAATCTTGTTTCCTATCTCTTTCTTTTTTAAGGCCATTAACCTTAATGAAGCTCTTTATGCATTTTCCCACTCGCTTGCTCGTATTAGCTCGATCCAGCCCCATTAAAAACTCATACGTTTACGCTTGGTAAATCTTTCTTTTCTTAGAAACCAAAAGATTCGACGATTGTTCGTGCTCTCGTTGAAGCGAATTCGAACCGAGCACATTTAATTTGACAATTTTTCGTCAACTCTTGTCATTAACAGGGGCGATCGCAGGATCTGAAAATTCCCCTCCCCCTTCCCTTCCCCCCTGTGTCTACTCACCTGGCTGGCGACTCGCGTCAAATCTCGTTACAACGTACGAACCATAGACTGGATAATATTCAATCCAGTGCTGCGCTATTATGGGACGGTATTAAACCCATTACTGCTTCCGCATGGTTACATTTAATTATATTTGTTGCGCCAGCTGTAACGCAATTACAATATTGCAAATTATAGGAACGTACTAGTAATTAATTTTCACGCAGGTACGAAATGTTTTACGATATTACAAATTTACCGCGTTATTTGCCGTCCTCGCACGTCGTTCACACACCGCGTGAACACAATAATCTACGCCATAATCCGCGCATCGTAATCGACTGTGAAAACGCGGCTCGAATGATTATGACGCAGACTACTGCTAACTTTCGGCAAACGTTTCCCATTGCTGGGTGTACAAGCGAGCCGTTCTGTCTTGTTTTCCGCGTTCTTTACGACCTAATAGCTCGCCGGGTGCCGATAAATTTTCGGCCAGCTATTACTCCGTGGGGCATTAAACCGAGCCTCGACATTAGGAAATTCCCAGAATCGGGCAGCCGAAATGCTAAACGGGGTAAATAGCCGAGCACACTCGATAGGAACAAAAACCGCGTTGCTATTGCATTATTACGATTATTGACAGTCCTGCGGCAACGAGGCGACGCGACGCGATTTCGGGAACCTCAATTATCGTTACACATACACGGTATTGGTCGAAATTTTGGCTATACGTTTCGCGTGTTTTGTGTGGCAGAATGTCAAAGTTTTGAGCAATGGAAATGAGAAGCTCGAAATATATCTTTAATTTCTACTCAATTGTTTACTATGACCTTGATACATTTTCTGAATATCAATAATGATTTCCTTCAAATGTTTCAGCACGTGGAATGTTTTAGTATATTTTTTATATTTTATATTTCAGTATATTGCTTATCCATCGTTTGTTTTTTCCCCAAGCAAACAATCAGAATTAATGTACAACGAAATATTAAACTTAAGTGAGATTCAAATATATTAAGAGTGCAAACTTTTGGCCAGTACTGTACACGCACAAAATTCTTCCAATGTTTTCATCAATCTTCGAATTTGCAATTTCTTTTAAAAAAGAAAAGTACCATTCGCTATTGCTGCAGGATCTAACACAGTTTGAAATGTCGACAAATTCTCATCGAGTGTTCGAATACTTTTACAATGCCAGTGTATACTCGTGTCGCTGCAGTTGTCGAACAGATATGTATGTGTATTCGAACGAATTTTTCTACGAATTTCATTAATTCCCGCTGCGCTACGTACACGTCGTTGCTGAAATTCAGGTTACCGTTCCCTTTGCTTTTGAAACCGACCACAGATAAGTAGAACGAGGACAGTAGCGGTCAGCCAAGCAGATAAGCGACCGGGACAGTCGAGAATCGATTGTACATCTAAACTTAACCAAGCGTGACCCTTTTGTTGTTTCAACGGGGTACGAGTAACGTCGAAAAAGGTGAATAATTACGTTCGTGAAAATCGTGCTAGTTACTGGCCTGTCGTCGCGATAAGTTAAGTGAAATATAGGAAGATAAATCTGATTAATGCGCGCAAAGGAATAATTTCATTAATCACGGGGCAAGAAGAAAAAGAGGGAACGAGGTTAATGTTTAATAAAATTTGGAAAAAGGATTAATCTCTCTCTCTCTCTCTCTCTCTCTCTCTTTTTCTGTGTGTATGTGTTACGTGCAATGTAATACGGTATAATGTAAAATTCCGTATCGCGGAATTAAATTATTATTCGTAATGGAAGGATACGCCCGTTATTCGAACAAAATTACGGGCTGTGCACGCTTAATATTAATAATGAGGCTGGCTGGTTGGCAAAGGTAAATGGAACGAATGGAGTTTTTCAACCGGATGGAACTGACTATTCGAATGATGCGCAAACAACTTTGAATTACCGTTTCGCGTAGTAGCGCAGCTAATAGTCACGACCAGCCGGTACACACATACACACACACACACACACACACACACAGAGGATTGCGAATAATTACTTTTCACGATAATTTGCTTTGTTACGTTTTAATCGAAACAATAATCGCTCTATCGTTAATGCGCCAGCGTGGGCCTGTTTACGATTTAAGTTAATCCTGTCGATTAATTACACGACGGTGGAAGAAAGAAATCACATTTTCGAAATTGAGGCTCCGGGATATTGCCGTGTCGGCAAATTCGGAAAATTCGTTGCACTGCAGATATGGAAAGCTGATTTGAATACAGAGAAACTCGCACGAACAGCGTCTTTATCAATTTCTTTCTCTCGAATTCGCTCGACGAAGGATAATTCATTCTCGGGATAATTGTAAACCTTCGTCACGGAGGACGAGGAACGATCTTTAATCCAGATTTACGCGTTTGTCTTCCCGCTATCCAGCATCCCCAGCGTGGCAAGTCTCTTTACGAGCGAGCGTTGAATTGTCGATGCGAGTCGACGTGAAAGCTCGGTGAAAAGCTCGGTGGAAAAAAAACCATGCGACCTAGAGCCGACAGCGTTTGCCCACGGGCCGAATCCTCCTCGTTCGATCGAACTCCTCGTGCGTTGTTACGCGAAGGCCAGCTTAAATTCCACGCGCAAAGCCGCGATTTGGAACAGTGCCTCGTTCGCCAGAGGCGCGCGCAGTCAACTTCTTACGCGCGCTGCATTCTGCTCGTATTTTCGAACGCCCGAACGTGCTTGAGAAATGCAATGGGGGTACAATACTACGCATTGGCTCGCTCTGGAACCTCATCTCCAAAGTTATGTTGAAAACAAATTCTCCGGGGATGCCTTAACATCGTGTCTATTATTGTATCGCGATGGAATTACCAGGCTTTTGGGATTCGAACCGCGATAACAAGAATTTTTAATGTCGCACGGAGGATGTTACTGGCTGTAAGAAAGCTTCTTGAGCGTCTGATGACGATGTGTACAGTATCCTTAAATTTAACGGTGGGCAGATTGGCTCAGGTGCTTTAGAATAATTCGTACCCTTTGTTTATGGACGTCTTTTTATTAGATGACTATACTCAGTCGTACACACGCTCGGTTACTCTACTAGCGAACTGACTTACTGACTTGAACCCGAGGTTGGAACAAGCAAATTCTGATTGTTGCTTTTAAGAAATCTCGCCAAGCCGTTTTCAGGCTTTAACAAATTAAGTTGCCTTGAATTGCATCGCTTACTTCTCGCGCTCGTAACTCATTTTTTCGCAGAGTGCGGCTGCAATTTGTCGAGGACGATCTTCTTAATTGCTAGTGATGAAACCGGAGTTACTTTACTGCTTTCGTGTATTGATTCTTCGGCCCTAAGTTTTACGACTAGCCGTTTTGCTACTACTACGGACAATGTTGTCCTACGCATCCAAAAGAACAAAGCTTCGCCTTGTCAATTCAATAGCACAGTCGACGCATGAGTCGTAAATCCTGCTAATTTTACCGTTGAGAAATTAACTTTCTCCGGCATGTACTAGAGAGTGAAAAAGAGAATGATAAAAGTTAGGTTATACATTATATTTCAATTTATCCGTTTCGAAATACAAAACGAATTTCCTTCTCTCGCGAGTGAATCATTTTTACAAGTTCGGAAAAGTAATTGCGCGATCTCGTGGCGCTTTATTGACATCGTGAAATAAATCCTCTCTCTCGTTTGTCTTAACAGTCGAACGAGCCCGACAGGCTGAGATTATCGTTGGCGTTTGAAAAGCCAAGCGATGTCACGACGATGCGACGGGTAGAGAGGAATGAAGAGGAAAAAGAAAGAGGTGGAAAAAAAGGGAAGATCTTCGTGGAAAAACGAGGAGGAGTCGCTGATGTTACAAGAGTCTCGTAATTAAGCCTCGCGATAATTGCCCTTTTAATACGTCTTCCTCCGGCTTCTCGGTCTTTCTCTCTTTCTCTCTTTCTTTTTCTTTCTCTCTTTCTTCCTTCGTGACGACGTTCGGATCAACCGAACGGAGTTGTACAGAGCACGACGGGAACAAGCTCCATTGTTTCCGCTGAATGAGGCGAGAATTGATTAGCGATTTGATCCGTTAATGATACCGTGACAAAAGAGAACGAGAGCCTTCGATCGGGGCTCGTAAAAATGTTCGACACGCCTGTCGTGTTTGTAACCAATAAANTATTTTACGTTTACCGCCGCCATTTTTTTTTTTTTTTTTTTTTTTAGGATAGGAAAGAGTGCGGTTTGGAATATTGATAAAATAACAGCAGAATTGGATCGGAATATAATATAGTACGCGTAAAATAAAAAAAATCTGATTACCAGAGAGTAATTCTAAACGGGATTAAAATTGCGAAACGTTTTAAAAGGAATTATAACGGAGTGGTTTCATGCTGCATATGAATATGCATCCTATATTGTGATATCGGATATTTAAACATTGAAACGTTGCGTCAAATGGAAAGGCAAACGAATTTATGACGACGATGTTGAATAGTGTAAAATGAATTTTTCACTGCATTAATATCAATAACATTTTTTTTGGAGGGGGATATATTCACATTCTGGAACTGAAGCACATTTAAAAATTATAACATATTCAACAAAGTCAAACGCGTTCTTTTCATAAACACCGATGTAAAATATTTTTACTCGTAACAAACTCAAATACCAATTTCTAATTCCATCCAAAACGTTTATGTCTCCTCCATTCCAACTATTATTTCGATCTCGATAGGATCTCGTTATATTTTTAATCTGCACCGTTCCCGATTCCACTTGCATACGATTGAACCAACGCGAGTGAAAATTATAGGAAAATTATACGTTTCCGGTCTCTCTGGTGGACGTCTTCGGAGACCATGGGCGTACGTGGTGTCCCATTTTCGTAGAACGGACGTAACACGGAAGACATGGACTCGGTAGGGAAACGCGTTCACATAATTTCGCAGGCCTTATCGGGGAACGCGGCGTAACACGTCATCCTCTCAATCCTTTCACACAACGAAGCTCAATCCCAAATTCAATCTGATGCCTTTACTACCGACGCGCTTTGACCGAACAGCCCATATCCGCTTACGACCATAGAAACGTCCGTCTGACAGGCGAAACTCGCTCGTTAATCACGACAGTCGGATTCTCCCTCCTCCTTCGGTCTCGTTTATGCGGAACCGATCCTCTACAACGCTTATGTATCTGGTCCACGCGGATCTCCTCTCGCCTCTCCAACGAAGAATAATTTGTTTTCCACCGCGTTTTTTGAACACGCGTTTAAACGCCCCGGTGGGATTTATGGTGTCCATAGGCGAGGAACGTGATTAACGACACGCATCGGCTCGGAATTGATTAACGGGGCCCGATTCCGATTGAAAGAAACGCTCGGCCTCCTTTTCTTTCGGAAATCTCATGTTGATGAAAGTTCACGCGCGAAAGTTGCGACCCAGTTCCCGAAATTGGCGCGTTCCGTTCTGAACTGTTGTGACATGCGACTGTCGCGAGGTCATACTTTGATTAAAAAGATATTTAAAGAGTATCGCGATAGATATATCGCTGGTTGAAATTTTGGCTACACGTTTCAGAGTTTTTGGTATCAATGACGATTCCGTTGTCTAGATTATCTCACATATCATTGTAATGTAGAAAATGGACATATCTGTCGTTGCACAGTATAAACAAATTAACTCTTGGAAATATTAAATGGAAGATGAAATACACATGCAATAGAAATGTAGCTCAAACTTTTGATCGATGCTATATAAGCAACTACCTCAACCGAATATTGGTAAAATTGAAAGCTCAGGAAACATATTATTATCCCTCTCGCTTTCTCCTGTTTAGGTACAATAATTCCCAGAGCGTTGTCTTCCCTATTGCTCGTCTGATTCAGCGTTTTCCTTAAGTCCGCTCGGCTGCCCAATCGCTAAACGAGGTGGTAAATAAATGGGAACGAATAAACTGGCTCGGTCGAAATCCGCCGAAAGCCAGTCACAAGTAACCAATAAAAAGGCGGTTGCCATAAGTGGCGGCCATTAAAGTGAATTAATGGGCTCTTGTACATTACGATGGTCAGATTATTGAATAAGAGTGGGCGAAAGAAGGGGCGAATTCTTATCTCGGCAACGACCCTCGTCATCATTTCTCTCTCTCTCTCTCTCCTTCTCTCCTTCTCTCTCTCTCTCGTTTCAGTCCACTTCTGCTTTTGCCGGTTGAACAATATCCGGGCTGCTCTCAAAGTTTGCCTAACGAGGCTCATTTGACACAATCCGACTGTACCGGCCACATACACACATACACACGCGTACGCACACACACGTACACACAGAGACGATCCTTCGATTCCATTATTTGCTCCTCTTGATACTCCCCCTTCGTCTTCCTGGCTGTTATCTGCCGAAACTGTTTCTGCCATCCCTCTACACTGGCAACGTACATTTCGATAATGACCCACTAATTGGCAATCATCGGTATGTAAGCTGGCAATTCGACCATCGATCACTTCGTCATCGTCTTTAGACGTTTACCTTAACGCGATGCTTCCACTACTTGGAAAACTTCAGGGAATAAACAGAGAGTGACAGAGAGAATAATCGACGAATGTAACTCATTATATAGATGTTCCTCATAGGAAATCAGACTAAATGTGCTTGGCATTGAGGGACAAAAATTATTAATACGATAATAATTTTTCTAGTAGATGGACACGTAGAGGACGTGTGAAGGTCAACTTGATTTTTTAAAATGGAATTATACAACTTTTAAGATTAGTAAGTTCACATCAGTAAGTCCTCTATCAATCTCTTTACATTAGAAAACCATTAGATATTTAAATTTTAATTTTTTAAAATTTATCGTATGACTGGTGTTTTTGTGTTTATCTTATCCTTGTATTTCATACGATAGATTTAATGAAAATTGAACTTTTATGCCTTAAGGAATTGTGGAAATTGTTCTCCAAACTTTATTTAATCAAACATGTGTTTTGTATATCACCATTATAAATTTTCTTTCAAATTTTCGTCCCGATGCTCTGCGCTTCTAAATTATTTCCAGAAAAATATGTGGAAAAAATGTCGTTAGGCAAAAAATATCTTTACCCGAATGTTCTGAAAGTGAAACGATGGTGACATTTATTGCATTGGGGAAAAAAAGGTCTCTCTCGCTTGTTTGAGTCCAAAATTTTATAACCAATTTTCAAACCAATAAACGTAACTTTATGAAATTTTCCCTATTAACCAGAGGATAATCCGCGTGCATATGCATGTATAATATATCAGGCGGATTCATACAATTTATTTTCCAGATAAATTCGTGGAAATTTCCCGTGCAGAATTTTTAAATAATGAATTTTTTTCAACAACCGTATAAACCGTGAATAGCTGCAACTGCAGACAGGAAAATTAATGGCGGAATAATATCGCCATTGCTTGTGTTATCGGAGTTCTTTCAAAGAGGAAAACGATCGATTATTCTTAATTTGCTGAAGTTTAAAAGGAGGCAAATAGAATAGACGCGAATACTGAATGATTGAAGTACTTGCATTGATCAATTGGTCGAGGTTATATTGTCGGAGCAACAATGTTTCTGTTGAAAGAGTCTCCTTTTAATTATCGTTATTAATTACCAAATGAATATATACGAGCGGTGTGATACGAGCCATAAGTACAGTTATAAATATTTTTGTATTTTGGAAAATTTCAATGATTTTACGCTGATTATTTTAATATTATTCCCATTTTCGTTTAACAAAATTTACATTCCCCTCCCGTAAAGGAGTATAAAATGAATGAGATGAAACAATAAAAGTTTAATTACATTAAATTCTCTGATATTTAATTAAAAAATTTCTAGCGCGCGTAACATCCCATAAAAATACTTGAACGTCGTTTAACAAAATTCAAAACGAACATTGGGAACACGAATCTTATAAATACAGATGTGTCGTTTTCATTCGTTCGTTCCGTTTATCTGAACTTGTCGGCAGACAGTCGTTCTATACAATTAAAATTTATTTAATAACAGTAACTCGCCAATTGTCCCCATTATCTGCATCTTCACATAATCAGAACTAACGTTGAAAAAAAAAAATAAACTGAAGCAACAAATGCTTACTTATTAACCGAACGAATGAAATGAATGAACGTAATTCTACCGAGGCGGTTATTGAATTTTCAGATGCGTGCGTTCGAAGCGGAACAGTCGTAAAAAAAAAAGAAAGAAAGAAAAAAAATATCGCAAAAATACGCAAACATCGTGGAAACTGCGGTCGAGTACGCAATTAAAGTCGAGTCACGGAGCGAGCATATTGACAGGTAAACACGAAAGAAAACGAGAAAGTTGAACGTTTGGCCATCGACGTTTTTGACAAACGTACCGACGACCTGTGCGTCGATGTATACGGGAGTAATGCGGTGCTTGCTGATAATAAATTATCCGTAAGCGGCGTGCGGCAAGCTGCGACGGTCAGGTGCTCCAGCAAAAACCGACAAAATGGATTATTAATTACTGTATCACGTCGCCGCCTATGGTCGAGGTGAGCCAAACGAAACGAGAGGGAGAAACTTCCGCGAGGTTTTTCCACCCTCGAAATTCAATCCGCAGAATCAATATATATTTAAGATGGATATTTCCATGTAGATTGCAAAGCAGAAACAATGTTTATAAACTCGAGTGTGTGTTCTGTTGAATTAATTTCCTCTTTTCGCTTTCCCATGAATATTATCCATCGGTGGGTTGGATAATTAATTAATAATAGATTCGTTAGAAGTTACAGTTGTTCGTGTATTCCGATATTAAATATTTAAACTGTTTCGCAAAACGAAATCCTACAGCAACAAGCCTAGAATTTGAGGGCTTGAAATTTCTGTAATACAAATAAAATGGCAAAACAATAAAAAGAGAAAAAACGAAAAGATCGTACGCCATATTTTAGGTAGTCATTGTGAATGCAAAGTTTTAAAAATTCACAATTTTGAAATTCATTGTAGGTTCAATCATGAACAAAAAAATTTTTTCAAGAAGAAAAATTTCTTCACTTTCCCGTCCACTGCATGGTGTCAAATAAAATCTTAAAATAAAGTGAATAGTGTATTTCGAAATTTTAGAATGAACTCAGGTTTATTGCGATATTGTTTTACGAAATCGTGACAGTTTAAATAGTCGAAGGGTTTACATGTCCAAATAATTGACCTGAGCAACTGTAGATATTGAGAAATTGAGAAAAATAAATCTAAAACAGATTGTCTTCCAAGAAGTAAAAGAGAAGTAAAAAGTATCTCCAAGTTCTCTAAATATCCAAGTATTTTAATATTCAAATTTCTAAATACCCAAGTTCTCCAAGTTCAAGTTTTTGAAGTATCCAAGTTTTCTGGAACTTATAATTAATGCAAATTAATGCTTCGCGTGATTACTGTCGTTCGAGTCACGTTCAATTTTCCATAGAATCATCAATCGTACAAGATTGATTGGCAAAGCTCAATTAAGCTTTTTAATTCTATGGCTAATGTCCAATGTTATTTCCTACGGTCGAATGGTCGCATGATAGTTCCGCACAGGATGTTAATCTTTCACCTGATAAATGAACTAACACAGCGGATTGAACGTCGAATCCGTATGGTAAAAAAAAAAAAAAAAAGGGATGGAAATTTAAATATTGATCGAACGTTTTTGCCTGTCGACAGTAAAAAGGAAAAAAAAAGGAACCGTTAAAAAGCTGCAGACGGTTTTTCGTTCGAATATTTGTTTCTGCATATTTCCGTAGTTTCGGAGAAATTCGTCCGACAGTTTTTTTCGAAAAGGAGTTATAGTTTATCTTTTTTGTTTATTCTTCCAGCATGTACGCGAAGAACGATAAATTATTCAGTCGACACTTTGTACAATTCATTCCACCAGCTAAATAATTAAGTTCCAAAATAGTAAGGAAAGTTGGTCCGCAGTCCAGACGCAGAAGCAATAAACGCTTCGTGGAAATTTTTAACTTCAAGTTAATTTAACTTTCAAATTGATCCTATCAAAATTTCTTACCGACCGTCGAGAAATGAACAGCGCGAGTAACTTCTTCCATGCTTATTTAAAGATATTTCCTGTACAAATAGTACCCTGAAGCAAGTGTTTTCATTAAAGTTCGTGCGTATGAAACATTCGCAGAGATGTTCCTAACGACGGTCAGGCCAAGGTGTTTGACCGATAAGCAAATCATAAGGTTTAATTCAAACGACAGACTGTACGCACGTATACACAAGAATCACAGGATTCAAGTTAACATAATCTTGAATAGAAGCAACACTCGTACCATAAACTGCAAAAAAATATTTTTTCTCGATCGATCACGTTAAGTTAATAATAGAAAAGGAAAAGAAGGAAAAGAAATAAAAGTTTCGCAAAAGTGAAATGACTAATCCGCGGGTGAAAATTCACTCGGAAGACGTCGGAAGAAATTCCGAGGCGATGGCAGAATGATAGAAACTGATTAGAACGTTCGAAAAACCAGGCTCTCGTCATCCCCGATTTATTAGGTTCTGGCCCGTGTTACATTAGGAAAATTCGTTCCATTAGGAAGATTGCACGGACAGAAAAGGACAAAATCGAAACGGCACTGTCCTCACCGGCGTTGGATAACCGATCGCTAATTGCTTTTGTCATACCGATAATTAATAATGCATCGATCGTTACGGCGCGGCGATGAGTGGCCGGCGAATTAAATGCGTTAACGACGATAATCGGGTTGCGGTGAATGGTAAATCGAAAATACACCGGGACGGGAGTTATTGAATGCAAACGAGGCTACGATCCATCATCCGGCTGAACTACTAGCTTTCCACGGCGGAGCCAGCATTCACCGCCACTACTGGCGACCGTCGCTGAACCTAGTGTCAACGACTCGTCATTCAATCTGTATGCTCTACACGGGACCCTAGGTTTCGAGCGTGCACGATGTCAAAATGATTTCTTTGAATGATCGTTTCTTCTGATTTTGAACGACTACTTTCTGATCATTCTAAATATCAACGACACAATTTGAATTCTTTTCTTTCTGAATTTCAAGTATATATAATAAACGTGAGTGATTTTGACTATGTTTTTTAAAGTAAGGTATAATACGACGAGAAAATGGCGGATTAAAGGAGATCGAGGCTCAACGCGCTCAATATGGCGACACGAGGAATGTAACAATTGTCGATCGGACAGCTGTTGGCAGACTAGTTTTATGCTTCTTCTGAAATCGTTTCGAAATTTGAATTTTCTTTTGCAAAAATATTTTTCGTTTCTGCCGATGTTGAAAGAGGGACACTGGACTCGCGGATCGCGTTAATGGTTCAACAGACGTTGCGAAGAGTTTTCAAGAGTGTCG